>VZRF01011821.1:0-61055 GCA_013396875.1 Vireo altiloquus
TCATCCTAACCTGACCACATCCTTCCTTGGCACCATCTCACCCCATTCCCTCCTCGTGCCAGCCCCATCCCACCCTGGCCCCATCCCAGCTCAGCAGCCGTGGGAATGGTGTCTAACCCTGTGCTAATCCTCCAGGAGTGACGGCTCTCCAGCCCTGCTGGCCATGCTTTGGATGACCATGGTGGCCTTGGCCCACGGTGAGGCCAGAACGTGTCCCTTCCCCCAGCCCTGCTCCCTCAGGAGCACAATGGGCACTGGGACTGAGCCTGCCACCGCCGTCCCCGGGCAGGCAGCCAGCCTCTGGCACTGCAAGCAGCCTCCAGAGCTGAGCCAACATCCCAGCTCCCCTCCACCTGGCTGGGCAGGGGGATCCCCTGCCTGGGGTGCCCTGTGGCAGTTCGGTCCTTGGGATGTTCTGAAGACAAGGTGTGCAGCTGGAGCAGGGAGGTGTCCCAGCGCCCCAGGAGTTCATCCTCTGCTCTGGTGTCCTGGCATGGGGACAGGGATGGGCTAGGGTCCCCATGGGCTGCCTGCACCCCTTCGGAAGACTGTGCCTCAGCTTCCCCAAAAGGTGGCCCTTTTGGTCCTTAGGCCCTGTGGTCCTTCAGCACCCACAAAGGTCTCCCTGCTCCACCATCCACCCCCTCTGTACTCGCATGTCTGGACCACACTCCCAGGACACAGCAAATCCATTGGCTAGAGCCTGTATCCCATTGGCATTCCTGCCTTTTCCCTCTGCCACCACGGGTGGGTATTTCCGGGTCTGCCTTGGCAAGATGGGGGGTTGAGCACCCTGCTGCTGCCCCCCACACCTCCAACAGCATCCTGCAAATGTGCCAAGGTTTGGAGGATAGAACCAGCTCTGAGCATTTGGGTTGCTGTCTCAGGGGGCAGGATGGTGGTGGGGAGGAGTCTGGGGGTGTACACAGTGCTCCACATGCCCCAGCAGTGTCTGTCAGTGCCTTTGTTATCTGTGACACAGGCTGTTCCTTGCTCCCATAAGAGAAAAAAAAATCAGGGCATAGAGGGCCGAGTGGAAACATTGGGAACATGAAGCAGATCTGTTTCCTCCTCCCACTTCCCAAGGCTGCTCCTGCGTGGGAAAACCAAGGCCGATGCACTGTGTGAGTCCTGCCATTGACAGCAGGGTTGGGAGGTGGCAGTGGCAGTGGTGGCTGGAGCATCCTCCCTGGAGAGCAGTGCAGCCAGCACCGGAGAGCCTGTGACTGGCTCCGTTCCTGCGTGTGGTTTCCCGGAGCTCTTTTCTTGCTGCTTCTCTTTGGGCCTCCCTCCACCATGGGAAGAAAACCTGGCATCCTTGTTCTGAGCCCTGGGAGACCAGGGTTTGTTTGTGGCCAGGCTGTCAGGCTGTAGGGACAGCCCTGTGTGTGCATCCAGAGCCCAGTAAGATGCTCCAGGGTGGGCAGGATCTGCTGGGGTCCCGCGGGGAGCAGCCCAACAGCTGGAGGGTGAAGGATGGGAATGCTGGGACAAGCAGAGCTGCTGATCAGAGCCTTGTCGGCCGCATGGATACACCCACCAGTGCCCGATAATTCAGGATCAGGCACCAAAGGAGCGCAGTGACCCAACCCAGCTCCGCCCATGCGAGGGGGAGCGCAGGGTGCAGCTGCCGGTGGGGCAGGATGGGGCTTGCTGTGCACGCCACGCTGGCAGAGGGGTGGAGAGGCACAGCTGCCAACGGGGAGCAGGGAGCACTCCTGGGGGAGCAGGGAGAAGTCCTGCCTGCCCATTAGGGTCAGCAGCAACTCTGGGGACGGAGCCAAGCGGAGTTTCACTGCCACCCCCACCATGTCAGGAGGTGGATGAGTGTGTGCCCGTGTAGAGGAGTGATTCTGGGCGGATGCAGGTGGGAGGACACAGGCATGGATCAGGGCAGAGGGAGACAGCTCGGCCTGCCAGCTCCAATCTTTTAATTGCTGTGCTTCTCAAATATTTCCGAAGCGTGACCCTGAGTCGGCTCCTCCAGGCAGGGATACGAGCACCAGCTGGTTCCCTTGGCTGTGGCTAAGAATGCTCCCTCCTGCTCCCAGCCCAGGGCAGTTATGGAGGATCAGTGGTGTCTGTTTTAGGGAATAAGCTGGGAGTCAGCTTTAATGGGGGTGTGTCAGCCTTCCAGGTTCCCCCTGCTACCCCCAAGCAGTGTGATGCTCAGGTCAGACCCTGTCTCGGCTCTCCATGCCAGCCCGGATTCTCTCTCTCTTCCCTCTCTCTGGTCCCTGGGAAGGTGCTGAGCAGGGGGAGGCAGGTCCTGCACTGCTGGGGAGCTGTGTCTCTGGGTGTGTTGTTTGTGCAGGAGGGGTGGAGAGCCCAGGCTCTGGGATGTGGTTATCCCTCCGTCATTGTCTGTCTGCCTTCGAGTTACTGGGTGTGGAAACAGAGGTCAGGCTCAATTTGTCTGAAATTTAAATCGCAGCTGGGCTGAGGAGCCATGGCAGGCATGGGGGATGCTTTCTGGTGTCCAGGTCCTCACCAGTCCATACTTTCCCAAGGACCTGGGAACCTCTTCTGGCCCTGCAGTGTAAATCCATGTGCTTTATCTCACGTGGGCAAGGTGCTGGGAGAGATGCCAGGTTCCTGCGGCCAGCACTGTCCCTGTGTGGGTTTGTTTGAGGTGCTCCCAGGGTGACGTTCCAGCTCTTCCCCCGGGCTCCATCCTGTCCTGTCGGGCTTGCTGCCAGCTGAGCCTGTTCTGCAGGCTGTGGGCATGACTGGCCTGAATCAGACAGGCACGTAGCAGGGAGGGAGGGCTCCCGGCATCCCGGGGCACTGGGCTTGGCTCGGAGCCGAGTGGAGGTACCGAGCCTCGTCACACTACGCAGCTGTCAGCCTCGAGTCTGGCTCCGAGTTTTGCACACAGGACAGCTCCTAGGAGGACCTGACCCCTCCTTCACCTGCCTTGGTGTCCTCCTGCCTTCCCAGGAGACTGCTCCTCATCACCTGCCGTCAGATCCCCTGAGAGGACCCTGGGATGCTGCTCCTGGTGAAGTCCAGAGCATCTCCTGGTGCTGGTGAGAGCTGCCAGAGAGGTTTTGGGGTTGGGACAGAGAAGCCCTGGGACCATGCCTCCCAAAACAGAGGGGGGCTGCCTGCCTGAGCGCAGGGGTTCCTGTGCTCACTCCCAGGAGAAGTGGGGACAATGCTGTTCCAAGGTCCTGCAGCTGTTGTGGTCCAGAGCAGTGGTGGATTCTGGAGGAACGTGATGCGTACGTGGGTCCCAGTCTCCTGCGCTGGCCTGAAGCCTGGCTGGGAATAAAGTCCCACATTTGTTGTACCCCTGCATTTGCATGGCTAAACCTTGCCGGGGGAGTTTCAAAGCCAAAGGATCCAACCTGCCCTGGGTGGATTCTTTGTTTGCATTTGAATGGGTGCCTGGAAACTGGTACACGTCACCGGAGCTGTGGCAGCCTCCCCTCCTGCTCTGTGTCCATCCCTACCTGAGAGCCCCAGTGCCTCCAGCTCCTGCCCAAACCTGACCTGAGACCATGCTGCTGGTGTTCACCCAGGAGAGGTGTTGGATCCAGCCTGTCACGGGTGGGATGGCTCTGCGGTTATGGTTCCCTTCCTTCTTCCCAAGGTGCTCTCTGAGGACTCGGGATGGGCTGGGAGAGCTGGGTGTGTTCACCCGGAGAGGACAAGGTTCTGGGGAGATCTTAGAGCCTCTTCCAATGCCAAAAGAGGCTCCAAGAGCTGGAGGAGGACTTTGGACAAGGGCCTGGAGTGACAGGACAGGGGGGAATGCCTTCCCAGTGCCAGAGGGCAGGGGTAGATGGGATATTGGGAAGAAATTCTTCCCTGTGAGGGTGGGGAGGCCCTGGCACAGAGAAGCTGTGGCTGCCCCACCCCTGGAAGTGTCCAAGGCCAGGTTGAATGAGGCTTGAAGCAACCTGGGATAGTGGAAGGTGTCCCTGGCCATGGCAGGAGGGTGGAACAAGATGACCTTTAAGGTCCCTTCCAACCATGATCTTCCCTGGACCTCTGCTAGCTTTATAGTCAGGGGAAGGGACGAAAGCCAAAGGCCTGGCCAGGAAACTTCTGAGCTTGTTTGGGCTGTGGTTTGTGTTTCATGTTCAGGCAGGGGCCCACCTGGACCCTCAGCCCTTCCTCAGGTGGGTGGGTGGCAGTGGCAGCACTGAAGCTGCATGTGATTCTGCAAACCCTGAATAACCCTGAAACCTTCAGTTTTGGGGATTTAAACCCTGCCAGCAGAGCTTGGCCCCAGAGAACTGCCGTCCACGCTGCCGTTTTCCAGGTTACTGCCTGTCCTCCCCTGACCTCAGGAAGTGGATGTTTCCCAGCAGCAGGAATACAACCACAAGCCTTAAAAATAACCTGGTTCGCTTTCAGTGTTCCTTACAAAATAGGCCACGCTCCTTCTATTTAATCCCTGGGCACAAGGCAAGAATCGTTGGGAAGGAAAACACAGCAATGCTTCCAAGGCAGCCCTCCATGGATGGAGGTGGATGCAGCCCCTGTCCTTCACTGGGGGTGTGTAATTAGTGAAGATAATGAATGTGTGTGTTTGAATGAGATGGGGGAGGTGCAGAGCTGTGATCTGGAGAGGGAGTCAATGGCAGAAGTTGTCCCAACCCTTCGGGAGCAGCACGGCCCTGGCAATCTCCCAGCTACGGTGTGGGCAGAATGGTCAGCCTGACCCCATTTCACAGAGGGGAGAGAGTGTGATTTGCCTCTGAGCAGAAGGAAACCTCCTTTTTCCCTCTAGATAAGGCAGGAGGAGGGTTTTGGAGGTGGGGAGCAGACATCCATCAGCCGCCCCTTTGGGCCAAGCAGGCTCAGAGGTGCCAGGTTTCCACCGTGCCCTGTCCTGTGGGGCTGGGGGACAAGGGGTGCCTGCCTGCATCCTCATGGCTTTGGGTGCCCATGGGATGTGCCAGCACCAGCTGAAGCAGGGCAGGTGTGATTTACTGCTCAGCAAAGGTTTGGCACCATAAACCCAGCCAGGAAAACTGCTGGCACGATCCAGGCAAACATGCCAGCTCTGCTGCAGCCTTGGAGTTGGAACACACAGGGTTGTTGTTCGGGGAGGGATCATGTGGTGGATTTTATCCTGGCTGAGAGGGGTGCAAGTGGTCCCCCGTGGTCCTGGGGGCTCGTGTCAGCTTCCCATCAGACGTGTGTGAGCAGGATGTGCCCTGTGATGAGATTCCCAGCTGGAGCAGCGCAGGGTATTATTGTTGGGTCCCATCCTGAGCTCCGCGCTCAGTTTTTCCTCTGCCCTCCCTCAGACAGTTTCTATTTAAGTTCTTAGGACTACAGGCCGGGGAAAATTTGAGCAAGAGCACAGAATATTGTCCATTACCTCCAAATGTCGCTCAGCAGCTTCAAACAGGCCTGGCAAGGGAGACAGCTTAGGAAAAGAGTGATGCACCTCAGAAAAGGCACTTTATTCTGTTTACTTCTGCCATACTGGAGTATACAGTGGAAAACTGTGCTGGCTCCTCTTCTCTGCTCTCCTCTCTGGTTTCACACTGCCCAGGTGAGTTCCAGCCATCCCTCCCTCCCTGCCAAGGGCATCAAACCTGTTGTGCAACCCCCCCAGGGCTCGGTGCAACTGGCTTCATGCAGCACACGGCAAGTAGAGAAAGAGCGAGGCGGGTATTTTTCCAAGTGGGTGGGGACTCCTAAATTCCCCTGGCATTGGCCACAGAGTATTTTCCGAGCCTCTGCTCCAGTGTCTCAGCCCGCCTAGCCCTGGGGGATTTGGGCAGCTTCATCCCTAGCTTGACTCAGTGCAAAGCTGCTCCTCATCCTTCCCCTCTTACCAAGAGCTGTGAAAAGCACCCCTGTGGTGACGGTGCTGCCTTCGGAGGAGCCACCACCGGACCAGCCTGGGTGGCTCCGTGGGGACCAGTGTCATCAGGCCCCCCCCCAGCACTTTAGCCTCCATCAGGTGGCCCAAATGAGCACCCAAAGTCAGCGATTCCCAGCGATGCTCAGGAATTTTGCCTGTCCCCAATTGTTTATGCAGTGCCCCCCTCCCCTGCCCAAAGGAGATGTGAGGCTACAAGGTGGGCTGGAGCAGCAGCCCCTGTATTCCCAGGGACCTCCTGCATCTGTGGGATGCCAGCTCCCAGGGAGGAGGAGGAGAGCCTGGAGGAGGTGGCTGGTGGTGCTGCAGGAGGGGCTGGATGCCCAGGTGGTCTCGTGCCAGCGCACCCGAGTCCTTCACACCCAGTACTGGTTGTTTTTCAGCGGGGGGTTGGAAGTCCGGCAGTACTGGAGGAGCTCAGGGTCTGGCGGTGCCCCAGAGCCCGTGCCCGAGGGTGGGGGACCCGTGCCCTTGCCCTCCAGGGTGGTGACAGTCGTTAGGGGGATGCCTTGGCTGGGGTCTGTCCTCCGGAAGGTCTCGTGGTCTGGCACGGCCCCGTTCTTGGCCTTGGAGGCGGGAGTGCCCTGGACATGGTGCTTCCCCGTCTTGTTGCGCTTGTGCAGGTAGAAGAGCAGGGGCAAGATGAGGGCCAGCAGGAGGAAAATGAGGCAAATGGGGATGATGATGCTGAACATGTTGGCCTCAATGAAGCTGAGGAAGGTGCCCCCCGCCCCAGGGCTGGGGCTCGTGGTGGCACTGGGGTCCAGCCAGGCAGTGGGGGGCATGCCCAGCTCGCTGGCATTGGGGCTGCTCCGCGCCGTGCCGTGGGGCGCTGGGGATGAGGCGGCCAGCGGGACTGTGAGCAGGGTGACACCATAGGATTTGGAGGCATTGTAGGGCTCGATGCTGTACTCCAGGGATGCCAGTGCTGGTGGCACACCAGCAGCCACCAGCTCGAAGACAAAGCTGTCCCGCTGCAGGGGTTGTTGGGTGTCCCCAGCATCCAGCACCTCCAGCCCCACCAGCCCTCGCTCCAGCTCGCTCTGGCTGAAGGTTTCGATTGGGGAGATGGGCTGTCCTGGGTCCCTGGATACCCTCACAAGGCGGCTGGCACGGGGCGCCCTGCGGACCTTGAAGACTGGGACGCTCTTGGTGTGGTTGGCCAGCTCACTGGCATCGAGGACACTGGTGTCCAGGAGGGCTGTGGTGCCTCGGGGCCACAGGCTGCCCGGTCGGCTCTTCACCGCAGCACGGACAGTCACGTTCACCACCCCGGTCCTGTTTCCTGCCCGCGATATGGCGACAAACTGGAAGTCATCCTCAGGCGACGTGAGGTCACTGAAGGTGAACGTCACCTCCCTGCGATCCAGCTGCTTCTGTGAGAAGCCCCGTGATGGCTTTTGGTTGACCTGCACCTGTCCAAACCTGGGGTCCCTGGTGATCCTGTAGAGGACATTACCTGCTCCTCGTGGTACGGGACCCAGCAGGTGATGGTGGGACACAGGAGCCCTGTTCAGGTCTTGGGGCACCTCCAGCAGTGCTGGGCTGGCAGTGGTGCTCAGGGCAGGCAGCACCTGGATCTCCAGAGAGGTCTGGATGGGTGGGTGGTGGCCACTGGAGAGCCTCAGGGCTAAGGACCCTGGGTCGTGGCTCCCAGTGGCAACAAACACCACGCGGCCAGCATTGACATCGGCTTGGGTGAAGCGGCTGATGGGCTCCCGTGGGTTGTGTGTGCTGGCCAGGTGGCCAGCGAGGGGTCTCTGGAGGACACTGTACACCATCTCCTGCGGGGACACCAGTGGGTCTGCCACGTCCAAGTACTCCTGTGACAAGGTGACCGCGGAGCCTGGTGGGACCTGCAGCACTTCTTGCCGCTTCACCACCCGTGGTGACTTGGTGCTGCTGGTCACTGTTACGTTGAACGCCTCAGAGATGACCACCCCGTCCTGGGGAGGACGGACAGACCGCTGTTCCCGGGGCTGGAGCCAAGCCTTAAAACCGAAATGGTCTTTGGAGATGCTGTCCCCACCATGGGCGTACACCAAACGCCTCGCTGCCAGGTCTGACTGCAGGAAAAATGGCCGTGACTGCTCCAGAGGCACATCGGCCACCAAGAGCTGTCCATGAGCTGGTGGCTCTGTCACCAGGAAGACAACATCATATCCATCCCTCTCAGGGACCAGGATTTGGCTGAGGAGGTTGGAGGCATCCAACACCGAGGTGTCAATCTCAGCCTGCTGAGTCCTTGTGAGCTGCAGACCTGGCATGAAAAGGGATAAGAATCAACTTGGGGAAGCTGGTGGGAGTTTGATGTGATGATGGAAGAAGGAATTGGATGAAGTTTTAGATGTCTGATGTAATATATCAGCCAAGGAAAACAACACAGTGGTGTCTTCTTCAGACAAACAAACCCTCCTGAAGAGCTGGTTTGCCCCATGCTTCTCCATCCTACCCTTACCTGCATTTTTCCAAAGCTGAGTCAAGCGCTGGGGACACTTTTCCTCGAAGGAGATCAGGACAAGGAGGATGAAGGAATCTGAGATGGTTGTGGGAGTGACCACATGGAAGCGGATGGCATCTTGGGCCAGCCAGAAGGGCTTGTCTGGCATCTCGTGCTGGTAGAAAATCAGCTTGCTGTCCACCTGAAAATTAAAAAAACCCCAATCCTTGATCAGCTCCTATCTTGACTCTGGGATGGAGCAACCAAGCTCTAATTAGGTAAGAAATGGGGATTTTCACTAGCCACGGCACAGTAGTCATCATGGAGAGCTCATGGTGTTTCTTTACCAGGATGTGAATCTGTGGCTGCCCCATCCCTGGAAGTGTTCAAGGCCAGGCTGGACAGGGCTTGGAGCAACCTGGTCTAGAGGAAGGTGTCCCTGTCCATAGGAGGGGGGAACAACGTGACCCTTAATGTCCCTTCCAACCCAAACCGTTCTGTGACTTTGATGTTTCTCCCAGCAATTAGGGGAACTGAGGCTCAGAGGAAGAGTTGAGCTTGCTCAGCATCCTCCAAGGGTGAGGATACCACAGAGGAACTTCCAGGGAGGGTAAACCTATGTGTTTCTGAGTGATGGAATAAAATAAGAGCCTTGCTGGGTGGGCCCTGCAAAATTTGGCCCCATGGGAGAAGGGTTTTTTCAGAGCAGAGGTGAAAAAATCATGCTTGGCTCTTCCCTTCAGCAGCAGCCAGGCTAGGAGATGGCCTAGGAAAAGGGATTATAGCTCCCTCATCCTCCCCCGGTGCTAAATCCAAGGCTGGGGCAGCAGCTTTTAATCCCTCTTAGCAGCTGTTGGCAGAGCTGGGAAAATCACGGCATGGCTGGAGCCTTACACTGCCTCCTGCCTGGGATCAGGTGCCTGTGGTGGCAGTGGGGTCAGACTGGGACCCCCATGCTGTGGTGGGGGGGGATGAAGGGCTGTGCTTGGGGTTCTGAGGAGCTGGAGGAGTTGAAATCTCACCTGTGCTTGGGTGAAGTTCCTGATTTCCTCCCCCTGTGAGGTGATCAGCCTGCCCAGGCGTGGGGCTTGCTCAATGCTGTAGTACAGAGTGGTGGAGCTGGCGGGGCTGTTGCTCACTGCCTGCAGGTTCTGGCTCGTGATGGGCTGCAGGGCACCTGGAAAACACATCCAGTATGAATTTCAACCAGTCACCTTGCCACCCACCTGCAACCTGTGCCACGAGCATCTCAGCAGCGCTCGGACATAGGTAGGAGGTCCAAGGGGCCCCATTTGAACTGGGAGAATGGGGAACTGGGAGAATGTGGAACCCACCTGGGCAGACAGTGAGGCTCTGCTTCCTGGCCAGGCTGATGACAGGCTCTCTCTGGGCCCTGACGAGGAAGAAGTGCCCAGGAGATAGGTTCTCACCATCCCACAGATCGAAGGCGAAGCCGCCATCCAGAGGTCCTGTGGAAAGCACAAACCTGAGCATTTGTGGGGGACAGAGGAGATGCAGCTCCCCATTAACCTCTCAGGGCTTTGGAGCAGGGATGGGGTCAGCATCCCCTGTGGTAGCACAGCGTCCCCATCACGCTGGGGTGTGCAGGGGACCTGGGGCACCGCAGTCCTGCCCTACCTTGGTGCACGAAGAGGATGAGGCCATTGTCTATCTGGGCCTGAGTGAACCTCTGCACCTCGGCGCCAGGCGCTGACCTCAGCACGACCTTCCCGTTGGCCGGGGGCTGGATGGAATAGATCACCTCTTCTGCTGGGGAGTCCTCGTCCTCGGCACTCAGGATGTGGGGGCTGAGAACAGCCATGGCACCTTCCCGCAGCTGGGGGATAGGGAGAGGCTGTAATTCCCCTGGGATACCCCCTGGCACCTCTCCCCTTTTTCCCATCCCAGCTCAGTCCACTCTGCTGGGTGCCAGAGCTCATCCCAGCCCAACAAGGGTGCTTTGTCTGCATCCCGGGTGACGCCTCCATCATCTGGCCTCTTCCCAGCCCTGCATCACTGCTGCCGTGTTTGCCAGCACGTGCCACACAGCTGGGCCTGTGCCTCTGCACGGCCATGTGCTGGAGGGCAAGGCTGCCTCAGCTTCCCCAGTTCCTGGAAGTGGAAGAGGGCATGGTGCCCTGGGGAAGGGGCTGTGCCTTTGAGACCTTGCCTTGCAGGGAAAGGGGTTTCAGTGGGGTGTGTATGATGACCACAAGCAGCCCTGTCTCTCCCTGGCTGGTGTTTCTCCTCGCTCCTGCTCCCGTCCCAGTTCCCATCCCACCGCCCCCTCACACCACAGCAGGGCTCGCTGTCCCAGCAAACCCTCCAGGAATGACAAGTATGTGGCCGAGTTCAGAGACACAAGAACTCAGAAGAACTCAGAAGTTCCTGAGTGGAACTTCTCAAGACCACTTCCTCCCATCCAGTGCTGCCTACCCTCTCCTGGGAACACTGCCACTCCAAAGCCCTGGCATGTCACATCTCCAGCTAGAGGCAATAATTTTCCCTGCTCGTAACCCTGTGCTACATCTCGATGTTGGCAGACCATGGGGATGAATCTTGTGCTGCCAAACAGGTCCTGCCCACACAGCCCAGAGCTGCCCTTTGCCCTCAGGATGCCTTGAAATCCTGGGGTGCGTGAATGGAGCCATGCCATGGCTCATGTGGCGGGGAGGGGTGGGATGTGCTGCATCCCACAGCATCATGAGGCTGGGCTCTTGGAAATCTGCATCTCGGGAATCTGCAAGACAACACCCAGGCAGGCGCTGGAGGAGGTGCTCTGCTGGATGAGGTCTTTTCTGCTGTTTTCAGCTGGCCTAACCCAAAACATTGCTTGAGTGGGTGTGGGTGCCGACAGAGAAATGAAATCCCTCAGCAGTCCCCACGGGATGGCAGAGGCAGGCTGGAAAACACAGCTTTGGAGAGGCAGGGTGGGGGAAGTGCTGGACACACAGCCGGGACAGGAGCTTCACTGTGCACACACAGAGTTTTTTGGGCTGCTTCCTCTCCCCAGCACCCACAGCAGCTGGAATTACAGTCACACTGGGGGCTTGGAGCCAAAGAAAGCTCCCCGTGGGCAAAGCAGGGAAGACTGGCAGCCCCAGGGCATCACTGTCCACTGGGAAGGGACAGTCAGAGTGGCTGGAGTAGCTTTGCTCCCCGCCCAGAGCCCGCGCCACGGGAGCTGACCCACTTCTCCATGCTCCTCGTCCTCCCTGAATTATTAAAGCCTTCCGCCTGGCTCCTGTGCTCGTTTGCTCAGCTCATTGTGTTTGCTCAGCCTCCGTGTCGCCTCTGCTCCTGGGGAGAGCACGCGGGGAGGTGGCGGAACAGTGCCGGGAGCGTGGCCGTGTGCTCTGAGGCGGCAGTGGAAGCCTCTCTCTTGGTGGCATTCAGCCATCCTTCCTTCAGATCCAGCCCAAAAACTGCTGCTCCTTCCCAAGGGGCTCCACTTTGGGGTCTAGACCCATCCTGTTGTCTGTCCAGCCCTGCGAGGACCTGGCATCCCTGGAAGCCTTTGTGCAATCCCTCTCCCGGGCCTGGCCTGACCTTTAAACACTGAAGTCATCCCTGACCAGAGCACAAACACAGCAGGGCTGGGCCTCTCCCATCATTCCCATTGGGCGAAGGAAGCCTTTCCCAGCTCCAGAGCTCCTCTGGGCACCTGTGGTTACTCTTCCCAGAGTGCAAACGGATTCCCATGGAAAGGCAGACAAATTGCTGCCTCAGAGTTTATTTTTAGGAGGTTTTTCTGTATCTTCACCCTTATTAGCAGGAAGGGAGGGCAGGTCATGCTTACACTGGGTGTCTGGAGTGGGGAAACGGGGCTGGCATGGGCCCAGCAGCTGAGGGCTTAAATTCTCCCTGAATTTTGGCCCATGTGAGGTAGATCTATAAAAGGGATTTCCTGGGAAGCATCATGGGCTGGAGAGGGAAAACTGGGGCAGGCACAGACCTGGGGCTGAGGGTACCTCCCAAACTTTGCTGGTATCCCTCAATATGGCAGTCTCTAGGGCTGGGCAGGGCAGCCCCTTCCCCTTGGGCATCTTCTCCAGAGTCCAGGCTCACCAGAACCCTTCCCAAAGCAACTGTGTGATGATCCTCATGGAGTTGGTTGCTTTCCAGCTGTCAGCCTGGGAAATCCTGGGATAGTGAAAGTAGTTGCAGGGGGCTGGGGGGGATGACTGTGCTTCCATGTTTTCCAGTAAATTCTTTGCCAGAAATTTGCATTAGTGACCCCTAATGGGACAGGGAGGTGTGGGAAGCAGAAGGTGGGAGCTCAGCAGCAGGTGAGACCTCTTCCCTTCTGCCGTTTTCTGGAATGGGTGTAAAGAGAGGTGTGCAAGCTGCCCAGATGATTGAGTAATTCCAGCCTGTGTTGGTGAGACGTGGGCAAGCTGCTGCTGGAGCTGGCAGGGATTATCCCGGGAGCAGGGAGGCACTGCTGCCGTGGCAGCGCGGGGCGATGCTCCCACCTCGCGGCCGAGCCCCGCACCAGCGCCGGGGCGGGACGGGGGCGAGGACAGCTCTCTCTCCGCCTCCTCCCGAGCCTCGCCCCGCCGGGAGAACCCTCCTCCTTCCCCCATTCCCCACGGCCCGCCTCTGGGCGGCAGCGCGGCTCCGCCGAGCCCCGGCTGCCCGCGGAGAGCTCCCGGGAGTGCGGGGGGGTCCCTCGCCGGCCCGTCCGCCCCTCCCCGTGCCCTCCCACCCTTACCTGCAGACCGGCGTTGACCTTCAGCCGCGGCCCCTTGGTGCTGCGGGGCAGGATGGTGATGAAGAGGGTGCCGGGCTGGCTCTGTCGGGACACCTCGGAGGCGTTGGCCAGGATGGTGAAACTGTCCGTGAGGGATCGGGGGCCATCCTGCCTGTACTGGATCTGCTGGTTCTCCACCTGCGGGGCAAGGGCCGGGTGATCCTCCATGGATCGCCTCTGGGGAGGTGACCCTGAACCATCCTGTGCGGATGATGGCAACCCACCACTAGCTCAGGGGCAACCCTGTGGGGTGTATCCACAGGACAGCAGTGGGATCTCTGTGGGAAGCAGTCCTGGAGCTCAGCATGGATGCTCTGCCTGCATCCCCACCCTGTATCCCCAGCGGCTGCAGAGCAAACCCATCACCCCAAAGGCCTCCATCCCTTCTGACAGGGAGAAGACTCTTGCAGCCCTTTCCAACCTCCCAGTGTGGCTGGGGGCTGAAGACCACCCCTGAGCTCTCCCCAAACCCTCGGGAAAGCAGCGTGGTGGGCAGGTGGGCACCCATGGGTGCTGTACCTCGCTCCAGGTGAAGCTGTGCAGCGCGCCCTGCTCGGGCCGCTGGCTGCTCAGGAGGGTGCCGAACCGAGGGGGCTCCAGCACCCTGAACTCCATGCCGAGAGCCGGGTAGTAGGCATTGGGAATGCGAAGGATGCCCGGGGAGAGGGTAGCAGAGCCACCTGCTGGCACCGTGATGTTGCGGACATCCAAGGGGACGGTGATGGGGAGCACAACCAGGCTGACCACCACTCCCTCCAGAGGGTCTGCACTGCGGGCTGTGATGTCCAGGACAAACTGGTCACGCTCCTCATTGGGCTTGGAATGGAGGTAGAGGACTCTGCCACTGTTGATGTCCTCCTGGGTGAAGGACTGGATGGGGTCCAGGCTGGGCTGCTCGTTCACGTCCTGGTTGTGCTGAAGCATTGCCAGGAAGCCGGAGGCTGGGGGGCTGCTCACCAGGTAGACTATGTCTTGGGAAGGGATCTCTTCGTGGGTCACCTGGGAGTGTGGGGGAGACAAGGCATGAGTGGGAGGGCTGCTAACTGAGGCTGGGCTGGCCCACAGCCCACCTGCTGTGCAATCAAAGCTTTGCTGTGGGATGAATTGCAAGAACCACCTACTGAGGCCATGCTCAAGCCCTCTCTGCCCCTGGGCAAAGCCTGACAAGAACACAAGGCCTTGGCTCTGAGCAGGTGGGAGCAAAATGGATTCCCATAGGTGGCTGTTCTGGTTCCGTGGCCAGGGAAGGAATGGCAGGCACAAGGAATGACTAGAGAAGGGGATACTCACCAGTAAGTCCTCCTCCTTGATCCCAGCAGCTTCCCCCTGGAAAACATAGATCTCCTTGTGGTTAACTATGCTCAGAGGGCTGGGATGGGTATCCAAGAACACGCTGATGGCCAGTGTGTCCTCCACTGCCACCTCATTTGCTTCTACAGTGAACTGGAGCTCATCCCGGGTATTCCTGCTCCCGTTGTGGTGGTAGGAGATCTCTCCTGCCAGCAGGTCCCTCTGGGAGAAGGCCATGACTGGCTGCTCCCCTCTCAGCACGGTCCCCCACCTTGGGGGGGTGGTTATCAGGAACCGTATCTCTTCATCTGACCTGATGTCCATGTTGGTCTCCAGGCTGAGGACAGAAGAGTCAATGCTCCCTCGGGTGCCCTGGTGGATGACCAGACCCGTGTTGTTGACTATTTTGATGTAGGGGTCTGACGCCTGCACTTCCAGGAGGGCTGTGGTTTGGTGGAGGCCATCCGAGACCTGTAGCTGGATCCAGCCCCGGTCAGCCCCAGAATGGACAAAGAGGATCTTCTTCTTCCTTAAGTCATCCTGTGTGAATCGATAGACCTGGTGGCTTCTGTCATCGACAGACACGATGCTGCCAAATAAGATGTCCTTCCTGGCCAGCACCAGCTGCGCGTCGGAGAAGCCAGAGTCCTTGTCAGTGAAGGCAATGTCGTCAGTGGTCAGCAGGTGCTGCCCATTGCGTACCACGTGGAAGACTCTGTTCACTGCCCGGACAGGGCTGTGGTCATTGACGGGTTGGATGGAGACCCTGAAAACGCCCCTCACCTCCTCAGCCTCAGGCTCGGCGCTGCCCTCACCCTGCCTCATGGCTACGAAGGGGATGTCATCCTCCAGTGTTTCAGAGTCATCGTGCTGGTACAGCAGCCGGCGCTGGAGGATGTCGTCGTTGGTGAACTCCGTGATCTCCTCTCTGGAGGCCCAGCCGTGAGACGCAGCCCAGGCCAGCCTCCCATGTGCTGGCCCCTCAATCACCTCGTAGACATAGTCCATGCTGTTCACACTCTGCACAAACAAGTGATCCTTGGAGATGATGGCCTGTCCACCTTCCGGCACGGTCAGGAGCACGTTGGTCAAAGTTGGTGCATCAGGGTCCCCACCAATGCTGATTCTGTAGGTATAGATGGGCGAGTGCTGCTCACCAGCGTGGACGCGGAACTGGAAGAAGTCCTCAGCTTGCTGGGAGTTCCTGATGGTCACACTGTAGCTCAGGTGGTTTCCCTGCAGGTCCTCTTCAGTAAATCCAAAGCCTTCGGTCAGCCTGTTGCCAAGCAGCTCCAGGTTTCCCTTTTTGGGAGCCTGGATGATCATGTAGTGGAAGGGAACTGGGGCAGAGTTTGGATCTTCCAACATTGCCTCCAGCTCCTTGCTGGTGATATTTCTGTGCCGCTTATTCTTCATCTGGAGGGGAGCCATGGTCCTCATCTTAATGGTGGCTCTTTTAATCCTTATGAGGAAGGTGTTGTTTGGCAAGAGCTTCTGCCCCACCTGGACTTTGAATCTCACCTCCTCCACGCTGTCTTCCAGCCGGTGCTCTGAGTCCGTGCTAAAATACTGGATGCGCCCTTGCTCCAGATCTTGTTGGTGGAAGGACTCGACTTTTTTCCATTCCCCTCCCATGCTCCCTTGCTTCTGGACCTCACCATACTTCAGGGGCTCTGTGAGGACGTACAGGATGGACACTCGTTGTTCCACAGCGTTCGTCTCCACTGATAGGTTGGCCGTGGTGATGCGTGCGGCCCCTCCTTGGGAGAGGGAGAGGCCAGTGTTATTGAGCAGGCGGATGTCAGGATCAATGGCAAGGATCCTCAGGGTGGCAATGGGGCTTGGGACTGTGCCATCACTCACCTGCAAGGTGAGCTGTAAGTTTGTCCCACCCTGGTGCACATAGATTACATTGCCAGCTTCCAGGTCCCTGCAGGAGAACTCCTCAATGGGCACTCCTGGGTGGAAGTCTAACTCCACGTACCCCTCTTCCATCTGCTGACCATGCAGCTGGAATTCGAGGTCGTCGCAGGATGAATCATCATCCAGGACCTGCAGGACGTCGGTGGTCAGCTGTTTCCGTGTGTGCTTCAGGATTGTCATGTGGTTCCCACGGGGAAAGATCACCTGTGGGGCATCGTTGACAGGGTTGATCATGATGGGCAGCAGGTACACCTGGCCCTGCCGCAGGCACTCTGGGACCCCCTGCTGGGTGGTCACTGTCACCTCCAGCATCAACTGGTCCATGGGCCCCTCGGAGCCATCGTGGATGTATCTGACTTTGCGATTCACAATGTCTAACAAGGTGAACTTCCTTCTGCTCCTGGAGCCGGGAATGTCCAGCTCCAGCTGGCCGTGCCTGGGGTCATTGGTGATGCTGAAGAGGATTTGGGACTGACGGATGTTGGCCAGGCTCAAATCTACCGTCGGTTGGGCGTGTTTCCACTCCAGGTAGGCCATGCCCCCTTCAGAGACAATAAGGGGGCTGACGTGCAGCAGCCTGCTGATGTTGGCAAAGGCGGGGGGGAAGCTGCTGTCAGGCCGGCACGGTTCCACCACCAGGCCTGGTGCTCCCGAAAAGACATTTGGAGGTGGGGAGGTGGATGCCTCATCCTGCTCATACACCTCCTCATAGTCCCAGTAGTGGTCCTGCTTCCCACAGCCTGCTGTGATGTCCTTTGTGATCACGGCGTCCTGCAGGCTCCTCCTCTGCAGGTTTATCCGCAGGTCCTCCAAGCAGCCAACAAACGAGTGGTTGGTCATGGTCCACAATGAGATGAAAGAAAGGTGGTGCTCCCTCAGCCTCTGCAAAGCTTTTTCGTCCATACCACCAACAAAGAGGTTTCCCTGAAGGTCCAGGTAGTTGTTGATGCCCCGGTTGGATGTGGATGAAGCATAGTAATCTATCAGTATCTCGAACTTGTGGATGTCGGTGTGAACTTTGACGTAGTGCTGCTGCTCGTCGCTGATGAAGACATTGTTGTGCAGGACGATGACGCCGTTCCCCTTCTCCACAAACCCTCGCAGGCGCCCGTTGGAGATCTCCAGGTAGAAGAAGTCATTCTCCAGCCCTGCGTGGTAGATGAGGGGTGCCTGGGTGATGCTCGTCGTTATCACAAACTCGATGGTCGCTTCCTGCCTCGCATCCCACGTGGGGAAAGCAATGTAGGAGTGTGGCCCTGGGAACCCAAATGGGTCCTCAGGCTCTGCAGAGAACTGTGTGCTGCACCCTTCCTGGACATGGTGGAAGGTCTTGGAGCTGCCATCAGCAGACAGACGGGAGAGAACATCCAGGCCATTGAATGTCACCAAGTGAAGGCAACCCCTGAAGGGAGGGCTGGCCTCGGCAAGGTAGGGCAGGTCCAGGCTGCCTGTCCCGCCGGCATAGAGGCCATACTGGATGTCCAGCTCCCCTGCTGGCCCTGCGATGTCTGTGGAGCTGTTGAAGAGGCCATCGATGGTCAGTGTCATCCTGCCATCTTCCACCAGCAGCTCCACGTCGTGCACTGCCAGGTTATTGAGCTGCAGCCCTGCTGGGGACTGCAAGGTCACCTCCTCCGAGCCCAGCTGCAGCCTGGCCTGCAGGGAAAGACACAAAAGCCTCAGCTCAAGTGAGACCTCTCCGCTTTCCAGAAATACCTGCCGAAGCATGGACCCACACCCAGGTGCTCTCAAGGATTTTGGTCCCTCAGTTCACTCCTCCACCTCTGGATGTGCTCTTCCTCCATCCTCCCTTATGGACCTGCCCTCTTTGTCCTGCTCTCTGAATTCCTTTCCTTTTTCACTCACTCTCAGCAAGCCCCAGTCTCAGGGCTGGGGTCCTCCATCTCCTGGTCCCACAGCTGGGCTTTTCCTCTCCCCTCACAGAGCAGCCCTGCCAGATGCTACCTCCTCCTTCCCTGTGCTATCTTGCCCACTGCCCTCCATCCTTGCAACGTGAGCTGCTTCCAGCCTTTTCCCTGGGAACTGGCAGGGGAAATAGCAGGCTTTGCTCCTCGTGGGCAGCAGCCTGGAGCCTGCCTAAGTAGAGGGTTAGCTGGTGGGACACATGGTCTGCATTAGGGACACCTCTGGCCAGCGGCTCGCTTGCTCTTCTGCTTTGCTTTAATGTGGTTGGCAGCCCAGCCCGGGCTGCAGGGGAGGCAGGATGTGTGCCTCAGATGCTCCCTGCTCTTTTCCTTCATGGTGGATGCCAACACCGTAACCACAACAGGGAATTTTATTCCTCTGTCTTGATTGCCAGGGGTCCTGGCAGCTGGGCTGCCCCTTCATCCTCACACTGGATGAAGCCATGACACAGAGGTGCCAGCCCGGGGAGAGGATGGCGCTGCCGGGATGCTGACCTGCAGGCGGCCGGCTTGCAGCTGGAGCAGGAGGTGGTCGGGCTGGCCAGCAGCCAGGAAGAGCAGCCCATTGCCCTGGCTGGTGAACAGCTGCAGCTGGAGCCGCACTGTGCGCGAGGCGTCTGCCAGAGGCATCTCCACAAAGCTGTCGCCAAAGAAAGAGGCTGGGGAGAAAAGGGAGAAAGGTCAGGCAGGGAAGGACACCTCCTGCAAGCCCTGTCTGGGTGGGTGCTGTGATTATGGAGCCTCCCAAGCCCATCCATCAGCCCTTCCCTTGTTTGCCATCTGACAAGTTGCTGGAGCCCAGCAAAGACCCTTTGGGAAATCTGTTTTGCTGATTTTCCTAGAGGTATCCTAGAAGGGTTTGGGTTGGAAGGGATCTTAAAGCTTATCTAGTCCAAGCCCCTTGCTACAGTCAGGGACATTTTCCACCATCCCAGGTTGCTCCAAGCCCTGTCCAACCCAGCCTTGGACACTTCCAGGGATGGGGCAGCCAGAGATTCTCTGGGCAACCTGTGCCAAGGCCTCACACCTTCTGATTAAAGAAATTGTGTTTCTCCTCAGTGCTGGAGGAATAAGTGTGAGTGCCAGTGACCCATATGTGGATGTGAAAGCGTATGGAAACCTCGTCCCGAAGTGGGCGCCTGGAGATGCAGCTGGAACATGTTCAACAGGCAGTATACATCAGCCCTGGAGGACTCAGCTCAATGGCATGTGTTCATGAAATGACAGACTGTGTCACAGGGCAGAGGCAGGAGAGGACAGGATTAAGAGTACAGGGAGCGGCGAGGCTTAATTTTAGAGTGCTTTTAGTTTTTAGCTGACTCAATGCATGCGTGTGCATCTCACACATGTTAAATGTGTGTGGCTGGGGCGTGCAGCCACCCATCCTGCTTGGCTCCAGCTCAGCCTGTGGCAAAACTCTGTGCTTAAGCATAAACACTCCAGCCCTGTAAGCTGGAAATGTTTGGGGAGGGAAATGTCAGGGACGAGGGGGAAATGCACATTTTCAGTCCATATGTAGTCACAGGCTCTGCTGGAGTTTATATGTGTGAAGTTTTCCTGTTATGCTTTACTAGAGCACTTATCAGATCCACGCAGTTGCTGACCTATGCTTAGGTTGGGGTCCCAGATCTGTCCTGCTGAGGTGCCATGGGCAAACAGGGATTGGAATTTGGCTTTCAGGGTCCCAGCCCCTGATCTCTTTTGGAGGAGGCAGGGGTGGATGTTGGATGCTGGGGTGAAACCAATCTTCTGCACAATGAGGTCTGGGTATAAACACCCATACCTGCTCTTACAACTGCTTCCCTGGTTGCGTTTTCCTCTTGCCCAAATTTCTGTGGGGATGACCAGGGTGGGAATGAGCAATGCAGGCTTTGTTCACAGGGTGGTGCCGCAAGTGAAAACCCAACCCAGCAAGAGAGCCAGAGTCACTGAGGCAATTGGAAGGTGACCATCTGTAGACGTGATGGCAAAGGCTGGCCTGGCCGGGACAGAGTTGGAGCACTCTGTTTTAGCTTTTCACATTTTCTTCAGAGCTGAGCCCTGCAGTGCCCTGCATGGGGGATGCTCTTCTGAGCCCTTTGGGAATGGGGAGACCTCCTCATCCAGGACACCACAAAAAATCATTTCCGGCCACTGGCAGCAGAAAAAAGTGCCTCAGTCTTCCCCTGCAGTCTGGGAGGATGACGTGGGTGTTGGAAGGACCATCACCCCACCCGTTCTGGACAGGGAGGAAATGGCACCATGGAAATATCTGCCCTTTGCTGTAACACCAAGCCCTTTGCCCAGCCCAGGGCAAGGCTGTCAGGGTGCCTGCTCATTCCCTGGCCCTTGTGCCTGCTGCTGGCATGGGGCACTTTGGCTTCCTTGTCCTCTTCAGCCCAGCCAGTGACTCAGAGGAGCTGTGCTGTTCTTTGCAGGGCTCTGTCCTTCCCTGACCTGCTCCCTCCTTCCCGTGGTCCCGGCAAAACCAGCCTTGCCCAGTGGGCAAGGGTGGTGGGTTCTGGGCTCTCAGCACCGCCCTGTCCTGGTGAGCAGGAGCGACGTGGCACACTGGAAAAGGGAGGTTCCCTGTCCCTCTTTGCACCCCAAGGCACACATGTGTGCACATGTGGTCCCCGGAGACATCCATGTACATTATGTGCTGGCTCCCATCGAGGTTCCCTGTGCGTGCTCCATGCTCCAGCTCCCACTGGGATTTCATTACATTTTAGTGGCTTCCCCTAATTCAAAAAATGTGTTTTTCAGATGGGTACTGAGTGGCTGCTCTCACAGGGAGGGAAAGCTTGGCTGGGCTGGACCCACCAGCAGCTCTCATGCGTGCCCAGGGGCTGGGCACTGTCTCGCCGTGGGTGCTGGGGATGATGGTTTGGGGCTGCTCCAGCAAGACCAGCTTGTTTTCCAGTGTGCCAAGGGGCACCAGCTCCTGCAGCCAGCACATTTTGTCCTGCCTTCGCTCTCCCAGAGCTGCCAGAAATATTTTTCTTCTTCTCTCATAAAATACTAATAAAAAGCTCCCAGAGGTGCGGATGCCTTGGGGAGTGGTGCTGTTTGTTGGGGAGGAGGAAGAACCCTTGCCCAGATCCAGGAGGTGCTGGGATTTTTCTCCAGCAGCAGAGCAATGTGAGTTACTGCTGTTTGTCTTCCCAAATTCCTGCTTTATTTCAGGGCCACTCTCCTCCTCCTTCATCAGCCTAGCGAGGATGTGAACACCAATCAGCCTGTGACATTTCACTTTCACGAGGGACCTGCAGCTTCTCACCTCCATCTCCCCTCTTCCTTACCCTCCACTTTGGAAAAGATGCAGAAAACGGATTTTTTGGTTTTTTTTTTCAAATGCATTTCGCTCTGGAGGAGCCTCCAAAGGACAGGAGGACCTGGTCCATCACTTGGCACAAGCAGGGACTTCCAGGCACCCATTCCCATCTGTGGGCAGATTCAGGTGAGCATCCTGGGAGGATGAGTTCCCATGCCCCAAAAGCACCTATCTCAAGTGATTTAAGGATGTCATGATCATACCATAGAGGTGTTGTGCCCCTCATCCCTGGATGCAGATGCCCGAGGTGGCCCCTCCTCTCCTGTCATGGGGAGCAACAGGTCGCCATGTCCTGGCCGTGGGTCGGAGTGGACACTCCGGATGTCCCACTCGCCCCCGGATAAAAACAATTGACATTCCCAGCTTGCTGCGTCCCACAGGAAATCACCATCCGTGCCTTGCCAAGCCGATTGAAAGGCGTTGACGAGGAGAGAGGAGCCTCCGTCACAGTTTCCGAGCAGCCAGCCAGCAGATTATAGACTGCAGTGACACTCGGGTTTGGGGTTTTTTTGCATTGAAAAAAACAAGGAGATGAGCCAAAAGCTCTAAGGAAGGGTCTGGGAGCGAGGGCCCGGGTGCGCTGGGCTGCTCCTGGGGCCGGCACACAAGCGAGGGCTGTGTGCGAGCCGGCTCTGCCCCGGCACCCGCCCCAGCCGCCGGCCACGCGCCTTGGCCCTCTTCCCCTGCTCCTCCAGCTGAGAACACGGCTCCTCTGGCCTCTCCACTTGCTGGTTTTTGGCGTTCAGGGAATCTTCTGGCTGGGGGAGCAGTGCCTGGGGGGGATCCCCATCCACTCAGGGGGCTCTGGGCTGGAGGCTCTCGGAGCGCTTGGGGCTCGGCAAGGCTGCTTTGGGCTCTCCTCTGTGTTTTAACATCTCAGCACAAAAACTTCTCCCCTCCTTCCCAGCACGTAGGAGGATGAAGGAGCCAACTCCAGGCCCAGGCAAAGGGAAGCACTCGGAATGCTCAGCTCAGGGAGACCCGGCACGGGACACGAAGTGTTTTCGGAGCAGGGAGACGTCTCCCGGGTGTGTGGGAGGGCATGTGGGCTGGTGGCTGGATGCTGTCCTGCCCGAAGGCTCCTACTCGAGCGTGGGGCATCCCCAGTCCAGCTGCACTTTGGGTGTGCAGGAGGAGCAACACCGGCGTGTCTGGGGCACAACCGAGTCCCTGAGAGGCTGCAGGGTCCCGCTCTGGCCACAGGGATATGCTGAGGCTGAGAAGGAAGGAGCGGAGCAAACCCTGCCTGGGGATTGGGGTGTGGAGCCGGGGAGGGGCTGGATGCTCAACAAGGCTCCATTCAGGCTGCGGTGGGGCAGGTGGGGGCCAGGGCCGGTGGCCGGCTGTGTTTGCAGGGAGGGGACTGGAATTCATTAAAGCAGCTCTTTAATGACCGGAGCGGGTGCCAGGAGAGCCCCGTGCAGACACACGCGCCCCCCTGAAAGGCTCCCTGTGTTCGCAGCCGCTTCCCACCCCGGCCACACCGCTTTTCCAACGGTGGAAAAACAGCCGGGGAGTGAAGGCTCCTTGTTGCCCGAACAGCCTCGGGCTTGTGCGGCCGCTGGTGCAGCCCAGCCCGCCGGCTGCCCTCCTTCCTGCCCGCCTCCCCGTGCCAACAAGCGGCCCCTGTGCCGGCGCTGTGCCCGGTGCTGGGGTGCTGCTGGGCCGCCCCAAGGGCAGCCTGCTGCATTCCTTCTCCGCAGCCTCGGGAGCTGGTTTTGAGGCCCTCTGAGTTGTTTGGGGTTGGCTTTTTTTATTTAAATAACTTTTAAGGTAGTGAGGTCACCCGTTGCCAGCCCCATTGTGGTGCCCCCACCCGCTGTGCAAACGCCGGAGGGGCTGGGGGATGTGAACACTGGAGGGATTCAGGGGGATGTGAACATGGGAGGTGTTCAGGGAATAAAAATACTGGAGGGGTTCAGGGGAATACCAACACCAGAGGGGCTGGGGTGAAGCGAACATCAGAGGGGTTCAGGGGGATGCAAACACTGGAGGGGCGCGGGGGCCTGCCCAGCCCCGGGAATGCTGCTCAGGAGCTCGATCCCCTCCTGCTCCCCCCGTAGTGTGTTCATAAGGCTCCTGTCCCACTCGCAGCGCAGGCAGGGTGGGCAGGACCAGCCTCCTGCCAGCGCTGTGGGTGGACCTGGGGCTCAGGCTTCCTTGTCCCCAGCCTGGCTCTGGGGTGCCCAAAGGGACCTGCAGCCCCCCGGAGCTGGGGATGGGCTGGGCCCCTGTCCCACACGGGGTGGAGGGGCCACGGGAGGAAAGGATCCAATGGGCTTTTGGAGAAAGGCTTCATTATGTTCCACATTCCCTTCGTTTTATGGTGTGGTTTTATTTATGGCCAGGGAAGGAAATGAGCAGCTTGCAAGGAGGTTAAGGCAAACACAGTGGCCCTCGGCTTTGGCTGGGGCTTTACTGGGAGGAGGGGGTGCCAGGGGGACAAATGGGGGGCGGCTGCCTTCAGATATGCCCTGAGACCCGAGCTGAGCACCCATCTGGGTCTCCACAGCAAAGAAATCCCAGGGGAATGGAGATGAGCTGGGTTTAGTCTGCATCAACGGCATTCAAACCCAATGGGGGCCTTGGGATCACACCACAGCCCCCTTGTGCCTGCCCCAGGAAAGCCTGGGGTTCTGTCTCAAGATTTATGGGATGGGGTGTCATGGGCACAGATCCATCCCTACTGTGATAGCTCCTGGCACGGAGGAGGACTTTTTCTTTTTATCCCCACTCCCAGTGATTCCAGTGACTGCTGCTCCCACATCCTGAGCCAGGGCTGTGCGTGCTTTTCCAACCCCAGCAACGGCAATGAGTGTTCTGGTTCTCGCCTCTCACCCTCCCTCTGGCCCTCCCTCACGGCAGGGCTCCTGGGGGCCGGCGCTTTCCAGGAGTGCTGGCCAGCAGAGATTGCTGGAAAGCAGCACCCAAGAAACCACCAGAAAAGCCGTGGCTGGTCACCTTCACAGGGCTGCCGACCACCAGAAGTGGTCATCACCCTTGTTTCGTGCGTGGGAGGAGAGTCCTGGCCAGGGGTGCTTTGCTTCTCCCCCCATCCCACCCCGGTGGCCTCTGGCTGCACCAGGCTGCTTTGAACCCCTCCTCCTGTGTTTATTCATTCAGTTCCTCTCCCCCGTTCCCCGGCCAGCTGCTCTCCGCTCACTTTCCCCAGCCTCTGCCTGACAGCTTTGGGGAAAAACAGCCTTTTTTACAGCCCACGGACTCTGTGGCCAGGGGAAAACGTGAAAACATGCCCCCTGCTAATTCTGTGCTGCCTGGGAGGGGGCTGGTTGTACCCTCCCGTGTCCTGCCAGTCCCCAGCCCCCCACCCAGCCCCTGTGCCTGCTCCCGCCTGCCTTCCCCTGCCTTATGGAGCAGCATTAGGAGCTGTGATAGCTGGAGGCCATAAAGCAGGGTCCAGGAGGCTTGGCTGGAGCTCCAGAGCTCCATCACTTATCCAGCATGGTTTTACGATGATTCAAGCACAGCCCTAAAGCTGATGGTATTTCCTGAGCTCTCCTGCTCGGCCAGATGCAGAGCCACGGAGGGGAGGGCAAGGAGCTGGGAGCTAGCCTCAAACCCCCCACAAAGGTCCGGTGCTTTTGGGAAGAGCTGGGGGGATGTGCCCCCGGAGCGAGCACCCCAAAGCCTGGCACGAGCAGGAGCAGGGATGAAGAGCTTTTAACGATGTGTGGCTTAATGGCTCCAGAGGGGCTTATGGAATAAGCTCGAGCTGGAAGCAGTGTTTGGAGTGTTTGCCCTGGGAAGTGAAGCACGGGGAGAAAGTGGGAGGATTTGGGGAAGCGGGAGGCTCAATGGGGCTTTTGTGCCGTCCCCTGCAGCGTGACTCAGGCTCACTCAGGCTTCTGCTGCCAGGAGAAATTGGCCTGGAAATATTGTATCAGCCCCAGAGGACGTGGTTTCCAAACCATTCTAAGTCGGGTTTTGTTCTATTTTTTCTTTCTTTTTCTCTCTCCCAAGCCCTCTTCCCCTGTCTCACAGGCTGGCAGGTTTTCCAGCTCCACCCTGCACATCTCGGCACCCGCTCCCACTGCGTTCCCTACCCCAGCTGCTTCCCAGAGAAAAAGCTTGCAAAGCTGCAGAAGGGCATGTGGTGGCACACGAGGGGACAATCCCAGCCAGCCCCGTGCTGGAGGAGCCGGAGGATCCTGGAGGAGTTGGGGCTATTGGGGAGTGGGTGCACATCCCACCTGCAGATTCCTGACTCCCACCCCTGCCTGCCCCAGAGCCAGTGCCTGTTCCTAAAATCCTTCCCAGAGCTAGTGCCTGTTCCTAAACTCCTGCCCCAGAGCCAGTGAGGGGAAGGAGCTGGCGGGGGGATTGGAGGAGCCGGGCCAGGGGATGCTCACAGACATGCCTGGAATGGCTCGATGTTACCGGAGAGATCCTCGCCTGGTGTCAACAAACAGCGCGGCAGCCGCCGCTGGAGAGGAGCCTGTCTGCAGCCGCCCGGGCTCTGATGTTTCGCAGCCTCGCTGGTGTCAAGTGGCTCCTGACGTGCCAGGATGGGGGGAACTTATCAGCCGAAATGGTGGGGGAAGAATGAGCACGAGCGGCAGTGTTGAAACCTTGCCAGAAGCTACCTGCTTGCCTTAATTGCAGCATCCAGTGCTTGGGGATGGGGAAATGTTTTAACAGAGATGTTAAAACGCGCAGTTGTGGTGTAAAATGTGTAAATTTGGGTGATTTTAGTTGTGCTGGTAAGGCACAGCACCCACAGCACCCTGCATCCCACAAGGCACCAAGGACCACGGCCAGGATGAGCTTTTGGGGATGCTGAGTGCTGTGAGGGGCAGAGAAAAGCGTCTCCACGGACAGAGATGAGGCTTTCCAGTGTGAATGGGGGAAAGAGAGGATATTTTTTGCTACTCTGGGGTTGACGTGCTAAACTGTCTGCAAAGAAAAATAGTATTTTCTTTTTTACCCCCTCTTTCTAGAGCTGAAAGCTCTGCCCTCTCCTCCTCTCCCCTCTTCCCCCATCCTTCCGGAGGTCTCCCTCCCTGGCCTGCCTCCCCCTCCCCACTCCTGTTATCCCCTGACTTTTCCATCCATGGGAAACACCCGCCGGGGTGATGTTTATAGAGAAAATAAATGCCTGCTCTATTTGTAGCACGGGGGAGACGCGCGGCTGGCGGGGGGGCTGTGGGGGTGTGGAAGCGGGTGCTCACATCCCCTCCCAGGGCTGCAGGGCTTTCTCAGCCACATCTACCTCGGGCCAAGACTTCCCTCTCTTCTCCCAAGCTCCCAGAGGAAATGACCCTGGTGGGCTCAGAAATTTCTGTGGGATGGGATGCTGAAAACGTTGAAGCCCTTCTGAAGCCTGGCCGGAGGCTGGGAAAGGGAATGGGAAATTCCTGCTGCCCGCCCCTCTTTCTGCCAGTGCTGCAGTTATGAGATGGTAGAGGGTGGGGAGCGCCCATTAACACGGCATGGGGATGGCATCACGAGCAGTTGGTGACTCCAAACCCTCCCTCCCTCGCCCGCCTGCGGCAAAGAGGAAAAACAACTTCCAGAAAAGCCAAGATTTGGGCAAAAGTAGCAGCGGGGATTCACGGGGCCGTCCCGAGCTGACTCACAGCGGCTCCTTCCCCAGCCGGTGAGTCACGGCCATGGGTGAATGTTGCTGTTCTGTCTCCGTGTCTGGCAGGCACGTGATGGCCACCTCACAACCACGCTCTTTGCCCCGCGACTTTCTCCACTCCCAGCAATTTTTGGCAGTGCCCTCCCTTCTCCGGACTGCTTTCCGTCTGCCACCGGCCGTCTTCTGTCCGGCTGTCAGGCAGCCAAGCGCAGCCCTTGGGCACAGGGCAGCTCCCTGAGGTATTGCCCGGAGCCACGGGCAACAGGCGACACACCCCGGGGAAGAAGGATGGAAAATGGGAATTTATCACCCTCTTGGATCCACAGCTCAGGGCATAAACATCTCCCACCCCGCCCTGATGCCAGCTGAGAGGCCCTGTTTGGTCTGTCCCGAGGATGAACGACTGGTAATGGGTGACAAATCAGGCGGCATCGTCCCTATCCTGGGGTTGGGAAAAGCCACAGCAGTCCTGCTCCTCTGCATTTTAGCCTGGCTTTGCAGAGTCCAATGCTGCCCTGACTCTCAGCTCTGCTTTGCGAAAGGTTCTCTGACTTTACAGAATGTATTTAGAATACACTTTATAGAATATACTAATATTCTACCAATATAACAGAAGAAAAATTATCCTCATACAACAATATCTAACAGTATTCTGCTGTATTGGTCAATATAACATAAAAACTCGACCTCCCTTTTTCTGTTTACCTCAGAATAGGTCTGAGGGCTGTCCCATCCCTGTGCAGCATGGCAATGTCCAGCCAAGCACAGGGCACGATGGAGACAGCTCAGGGAAGGGCTGGTTTGGGAATGAGGGAGTTCTGATGGACACCTTCCTTTCTCTGTGTCTCCAGGGGGTTTGGAGGTACCGTGTGGTGAAGGGGCTGGTGGCAAACAAGGCTTGGGATGCCCAGGTGAGAGCTGGGAAGCACCCAGGAGTTTCTAGGAGCCGCCCAGCTGGAGGCTGGGGGTGATGCTAACCCTCGGGGAAGCTGGCTTCCCGAAAAGGAGACAAGCCGAGCCCAGCACCTGGAAAGGGCCACAGGAGCAACCCTGGGGAGCCGAGCTAGGCTGGGCCAACGCCTGTTGCGAACAGTCTGTGCTTTGAGCTTTATTTAGGCACGCAGCCTCCCGCCTCCCAGGCCCTGTTCCTGTCCAGCCTTCAACCTGACGTGAGCTCCTCGGGGTGAGCTTAACCCTGTCCTGCAATCCTGCAGGAATGCGCTTATTATATATTTGCCCGCAGCCCTCAGTTGCTAAATATAAGAGTGAGACAAGAATATTCCTCCCCGATTCCCACGATACCAGTTTGTGTTCTCCCCCCTTTTCAACATTTTTCCTGTTCTTTCCCATCAGCTGGAAACTTTTCCAGCTGCTTTGAGCTATGACCTTAAAACATGTGGCGCGATCATAAAAAAGAAAGTTAGAATAAATCAGTGAGATTTCCAAAAGTGGAGGAAAGGAAGAGCCGAGGTGGCTCTGTGGAGCTGAGAAACCTGGAGAAGACAGAAAGGATCCTGGATGGATACCCCAGGGCAGACACTGCTCCCTATCCATGGGCAGATATCCTGGACAAGCCAGGATCTCACTCGCCTCTCCAGAACCCCATCACTGCTTCGGGGGCCCACCTAAATTTTGGAGGGTGTCACATTTTTGGCAGCCACTTGCTGAAATCTTGGGGTGAACGCTGCTCATGGGGAATCTACACATCCAATTCTCTCTTCTCCCCTCATTCCAAACTTCCAGTAACAGGGATTTGGGAAAGGGGGAGCTCAGCCTGTGGGTGACCTCACTAGGAGCCTGAGGAGAGCCAGGCTGTCGAAAAACAGTTTACTAAAGCTTCACACTCTGATGTCAAGAGGACAAGTTTTATGCGTGTTTTTTCTTCTTGGTATAATCCTGTATTTGATGAAGTGCATGATGACTCTTCCCATGCTGGGCTGAGCAGGAAGCCCTGGGTTCCTGAACCTGAGCTTGGAGGGAACACAAAACACAGGCTTCACCCCCAAAAACCTCAGGCTGGTGCTCAGCATGCTGCTTGTGGCTCTCCCTGATGGAGACACAGGGATGCCCCATGGTGGGCAGCCCATGGGAACACCTGGAATGAGTGCTGCTGGTCAGCAGGGATGTTCTCAACTACAGGGAGCTGGTGGGAAGCTGCTTCCCAGACCCAGGGGCACAGCTGGCACATCTGTTTCAGCCCAGCGTAGAAATGGTCCCCAGTATTGGAAAATGGGTGTAAAGCTCCTTTTCTTCCCCAGCCCCTCGTGTCAACGCCAGGGGGATGCCCACTGATCCCCAGAGCTGTGTTACAGCCATGGGGGGAGTTACCTAGGGCAGTCTGGGGGTGTTGGCAGGTGTCAGGTTTTGGGGTTTCTCCAGCCTGTTCACCATGAAAGAGTTGGGGACTGCCAGGGCAGCCCTCGGACTCATCCTGGACATGCTCAAGCAACAGATCCATGTGGGGAAATCCCATCCCGGGACAGAAAGGTCAGGGCTGGGAGGAAGGAGACCACTCTGTTCATTAACAAAAGGGATTTTTTTCCACTCAGCTTGCCAGGCACCCTCCTATTTTGGTGCGTGACAAAAAATAGAAAGAACAAGGCCTAAGGTAATGAAAGGAGCATGTCCCAGAGGCCACCTGTTCTCTGAGAGGGAACAGGGACAGCAAGGGAACAACAGCAGCCCTGAAGGTGCTGAGGGCCATGAGGCTGGGCTCTGGGATCATCCTCCTGCTTGCACTGACACAGGCTGGGACGCAGAAGAGGGTTGGGAAGCAAAACACTGGAGGTTTTTGGAACTGCTGGGTGCAAGCTCCTGCCTCACTGCTGGTCAGAGTCCTGGTCCCCAGGGGCAAGTTTGGAGAAGAGAAGCTGCTCAGTGAAATGATATATTATTTTGGGGGTGAGTTGGGACATAAAAATGCTTTTTAAATTCCCTTCACTTTCCAAGCTGCAGATGCCACTGATGCAGTGCTCAGTCAGATGCCAGGCACAGCTTGGAGGGTCAGACCTGTTCCAGTGGAATGAGACCCCAGTCCCGACCCGCAGAGCCTGCTGAGGCTCAGACCATGGCAGCTCTGAGCATCACAGAGCAGGGGAGGGAGCAGGGAGGGAGCAGGGCTGTGGGATGGCTGTCAGGATGCTGAGGCTGGACACACGTCCATGCCAGGAGCTGGATGGGCAAACCTGGCTGCTTCATGGGGAAAACTGGGTATAAACCCCCCACTTCTGTCCCACAGTAACTGCTTTGCCCAGCTCTGACCCTGTGCAGCAGCCAGCCCCACCATGGCGGGGACCCTCAGCCCCAGGCGGTCCCCGGTGCCCTGTCACCCGGGGGGTGGTCCCGCCCCACTCTGGGGCTGTGCTGGTGGGAGAGGTGAGCCCCTCACCCCTCACCCCTCGCCCCAGGCCACCCCAGTGCCCAGGACAGGCGGCCGGAGCAGTCTCGGGAGGTGCCACACGCCCTGCAAACTCCAGCTCCCTCCCGGGACGAAGAGGGGCTGCCCTCGCAGCCGCTCCCGTGGCAGGGCCAAACATGGGCAGGGAGGGCTGGCGAGCTCCCTCCCCGTGGCGCCGGGCTTGGCGGGGCAGCGACGGTGCCTTCCTCCCGCCGGCTGCCCCTGGCGCCGACCAAAGCCCCAGCGCTGCCCCGAGCCCCGTCCCACGCCCCAGGGGTGCCCCGTGCCCTGTCCCACGCAGCAGCACACCCGCGTGTGTCCCTGCGGAAAGCACAGCGAGGTACCCACCGCCCTGCGAGCCACGGTGGGCGAGCCGCCCCTCTCCCACCCTCGGCTTCCCCAAACGCCCTGCCCCAAACCCGTGCTCCTGCCAGCTTGGCGACAGGCCCCCCGCACCCCGGGCAGGGACAGCCTGCACCCATCGATCACCCATCGATCACCCACGTCCACAGCCTCCCCGCTGGTTCCCAGCTCTCCCAGGAGCCGTATCCCGCAGCATTTCCCACTCCTCACTCTCGGGTGGGCTCTGGGGACGGGACTCACCTCCGGCCGGGGGTCCCGCGCTGAGGGGCTGGGGGTGGCCGGCCAGCAGCAGCAGCAGCAGCAGCGTGGCGATGCCACCTCGGGCACCCATCGTGTCCCCGGGGCTGGAGCAGCGGCGAGGGCTCCGGGACGGCACAACCTCGGCCGGCGCCTGCTTCCAGGCGAGGGCTCCCGCTACTACTATATTTAATAAAGCGGAGCGAGGGAGGGACCTGTAACTTCTCCCGCCTGTCAGAAAGGAGAAATTCGCTCAGATTACAAACCAAATTTTCCCTCTTAAAGGGCTAGAGGCCCTCGCCACCCACACCCGCTCCTGAAAGCAGCCTTGTTCCCGCCGGGCGAGGGGAGGGAGGAGCGGGGACAGAGCCCGAGGTGGGGTGCGAGGGGCGGTTTCGGAGGCACCGCCTGCTCCGGGCCAAGCGGCATGCCCCAGAATCCCAGAATATTCTGTGTTGGAAGCGACCCACAAGGATCATCGAATCCAACTGCCAAGTGAATGGCCCATGCAGGGATCAAAGTTTGGTGTTACCGTGCTCTAACCAACTGAGCTAATCTCCAGGGATCCCTTGGCACCAGGCACTTTTCAGGGAGCAAAGCCAGTTCCTGGTGTCCACACAGACCCAGATCAGTGACTCGGTCCCAAAGCTGCTGTCACTCGCCCCTGGCTGTATTCCTGAAGTGGCTGTGCAAACCTCACACCTCTCTCAGCTGGCAATCAGGATGATCTTTGGGTTCATAGCAGTCCAACTGTGTCAGCACAACACTGGGAAAAGAGCTCTCCAGCTTCTCCTCCTGGCACAAAGCTGATTCGGGACAGGGTCACAACCCTTTGGAGACATAGCATCCCACGCAGCCTGGCTCCCTGCTCTTTGCTCATGTCCTGTGTTTCCGGCCCTCTCCAAAGGTGCTCCCATCCTGCTCCTTGGCTCCTGTGCAGCACACCCCTCCTTCCTCATGGATGTCTGGATTTCAGGCCCTTTCCCCCCGTGCCATGTTTCGCTGATGGATTACATGTGGCTTTTTTCCTGCTGGGTTAATTCTAACCCCTCTAGGGCCCTCAGTGCGACTCTGCCGTCTTTGGCAGCATTTGCAACACCTTCCAGCATACAGTCATCTGCAAACATAATTAATTTGTTGTTTACTTTTGCTTTCAGATCATTAATAAAGACATTAAATAAACCTGGGATGTGCTGTTTTTTCAGTAACTTTTTCTGAGTAATTGCCAGGGGCTCAGTAAGTTCATTAGCTAATTCTGTTTAGTCTGGGGGTTACATATTAGCCAGGCTGGCTGATTTGTACAGATTCAATTTGCAAAGTATTCCCTTTTCCTGCTCTTTATCTTAGGGTCTACTGAGGACTCTGGGAGGCTTTTCTCTCTGTCCTCAGCAGTCCCTTCTCCTTGCCCCCTTCAAGGGCTGATGGAGGAAGAGGTGGTGCAGGACTTCAGCCTTCAGGGTGGAGTTTGATCTCTACTGTCCCCATCACGTCATGGGCAACAGGTGGGCCGAACACATCCATTCCTCTCCCACCTGTGAGGACCATCTCCAACCCAGCAGAACCACCTCCAACTCACCAGGACAATCCCCAAAGCAGCAGGACCACCTCCTACCCACCAACACGCATCTCTGGCTTTACTTCAGGCTCTCTATCCTCAGGTTTGCTTTGCTCCCTGGGCCACTGGGAATGAACCACCCTTTGCCAGGGGAACATCAGCCCTGAATGAGGGCAGCAAGTACAGCTTGGGCAAGGAAATGGTTCCAAGCAACCCCAGTATCCTCCACCCCAAGGATGCTCAGGGTCTGCTCCACAGGCAGGAGACTGCTGGGACAATATCCAGGACAAACCTGTCCACAGCAAGGACAAAGGAAAACTTCCACTGCTTTTAAAATTATTCTTATATTTCCCCCCTCCAACAAGGAAATCACAACCTCTGCTGGAAACTTCCTGTGTTATCCAGAGGAACATCCCCACCAAGTCCTGCCGCAGGCAGCTTTGGCTGCCTCCCTCGCCGGAGCCCCGAGCACAGCCCTGTGCCCCACATCTGGCCAGCACATTTCCCATCCCTCAGCCAGGCCCCGGCGGCAGCGAGGGATTTGTTTTTCCCTTTCCCAGCCAACATCTGGCTGAACGGCAGAGGGGCAGAGCCAGCGTGGAGCGGTGTCTTCACTCTCCGGGCAGGGCTGGCAGCCTGGTTCTGCACGAGGGATCCTCGTTCTTTCCCCACAAAGCAGCTTCAACCACGGGGAGCCAATGCCAATGCCAATGCCAATGCCAGCTCCGCTTTCCGGCAGTGGGGAGCTGCCTTTGCCCTTTGGTGAGTGCCCACTGCGGGGGGTTGGAGGCTTGGGGGGACTTTGAGGAGGGGGAAAAAAATAAGAAAAATTGAATTCTTTCCTTCCCCCGCAGTCCTGGGGCCAGTGTTTGAGGCAGCCATAGTTCCCATCCCTTCCTCCTCTCGGTGCTGGCTGACCCGCCGGTCTCCGGACGCGTTTATTTATCCGATCCCAGCTTTATTTAGGATGTGTTTCCAGGGTAGCCAGCACAGAGGGAGGTGTGCAGGGCTGCCGAGGGGGTCCACAGCCGCAGCCCTCCACCCAGAGCCCTGCCATGCCTGGGGGGCACCCTGCTTGTGTGGGCACCTCTCTGTCACCCCATCTGCCACAGGAACCCTGCTTCACCCGCTGCATTTAAGCACTGTGTGGGCTGGCCAAGAGCCCTTTCCATGGGAGAGCCCTTTCCCTGGACAGCTATGTGGCCTGTTTGCTTGGCACAGGCAAAGCCACCCCTGGCAACTATTTCCCTGGAACGCCAACTTTCACCTGCAGGGAAGAGGCTCCCTGTGTGCCCTTCAATAAGCAGAGCTCAGCTCCTCTACCTGCCTTTTCCCCCCAAACCTACACCCTGCACCCTGGCTGGGCCTTGTGCCAGAGCCAGGCTCTCCCCTGCCACCCACCAGGGGCACAGGGTGGGGTTGGCCACCCAGGGAGGGAGGATGGGGGCCCGGTGGCTGTGAGGGGCTGCAGCTGGGGAAGCGAGTCCGGCTGAGGGAGGAGAGTGGCAGGCGTGCTTGGAGCGCGCTGCAAGCGCCTGGAAGGAATATCCCATCCGGCGCTGGCAGGAGAGAGCACATTCATGAATGCTGCTGGGATTTAGCTTCTCAGCATCTGCCTTCCCATGTGCTGGAGGGATTATAAAAGGAAACTAAACAAAGCCTTTGGATCTGACCTGGCTGAAGCATTGCCCTGGCCGGAGGTACCGGGTGGGTCTGGCCTGAGGTGGAGGGTCTGCAGCCTTGGCCAGGCACCCCCAGGAGCAGGGGTTTCCCTCTGTGTGCTCGGGGCAAAAGCAGCGTGAGCCTTGTGTCTGTGGTTTGAAACAGCTGGGCAGATGTGCTGGGCTCACCCAGGGGAGTAGAGGGGGATGTCACAGGGTTTGTTTGGTGTTTCTGACATGCCTGCCCTGTCTCAGGGGTGAGCTCAAGGAGGAAGAGGATGCTGCAGGGCATTGGGAGTGCTGTGGGCAGCTAGGGTTGCTGCAGGGGGCTGGGGAACAGCTATGGTGGCTGCAGGGAAGTTGGGAACACTGCCCACCTCTGCGTTAGATGGGAGAAGCATAGCCCAAAGCCTGTTCCATGTCTGCAATCACCAGCAAACCAGACTCCATACTTGTGGTGCTCCTAATTTAAGGAGACAAACAGTTGGACCCGGGGTGCTGTTTGTGCTGACAAGCTGCACCTGGGCTCTCACCACACCCTCCACGCTGCCTTTAAATTCAGGTGCCTTCAGCCTTTGCTCCCTTTTACTTGAGCTGTGCTATGGCTCTGGGCAGATGCTGGGCATGGACAGAGGATCCTTACCCACTTTGGGAGATTCCCTTGCCCTCGGAGGACCAGGATGAGGATGTGTCCCCAACGTGGTAAGTAAACCTCTCCTCTCTGTTGACTTGGTGCTATTTTACAGTCTTCCCATCTGGGTGCCTCATGTGTAGCCTCTGCACAGGGATGGGGTTTGAAGTTAGCAAAAAGCCACTTGCTGAGGCTTTAGAGCTGTGCTGGACTATGGAACAACCCCTCTGGACCAGCCCCACAGCTCTGCTGCTGCTCCCCCAGACCCTGCGCTAGGGGTTTGATGTGAGATGGGCTTTATTTACACCTGTGGGGGGTTTGGAGGGCTGTGGCTGTACTTCTGTGTGACTAATACCTTTTGCTGCTCCTTGAGCACAGAACACATCACTCCCCAGCATTAGTTTTAAAAAGGAAATGAATACAGCCCATTTATTTTTAGCTTGGATTTAGGATGCTTTGGAAGAGGAGCTGAGCTGTGGAGGCAGCAAGCTCACCATCTTCTCCAGGGCTTGTCAGACAGAGGAACCAGCTTTTAACACTAGGTAGATATTGACTGATGCATTCTCAAGGAACTAATTCCCCGCTGTGTGAGTGGGGAATTCTCTGAGGGCATAGGAAGGGCTTGGAGCACGTGAGAGCACTGGTGAGCTGTGCTGGCTGCTTGGGCTGTTTTTGGGTATCCAGTGAGGCCTTGGGATCTAACTGGGCTGTGCTTGGTCTTGGGGACCTTGTGATAGTAGAATTGTAGAGGGGGTTTGGGTTGGAAGGGACTTTAAGGTTATCCAGTTCTTGCCATGAGCAGGGACACCTTCCACTATCCCAGGTTACTCAAAGCCCCGTCCACCCTGACTTTAAACATTTTCATGAGGCAGCCACAGCTTCTCTGGGCATGCTGTACCACAGCCTCACCACCCTCACAGGGAGGAATTTCTCCCTAATATCCAATCTAACCCTGCCCTGTCAGTTTGAAGCCATTCCCCCTTTTCCTGTTGCTCCATGACACAAGCATAGTGTCTGCTTGAAGAAAAGCTCTTCCTCACCAAACCAGAGCTAAGGTCCAGTAAAACCAGCCCGAGGCCATGGAAGCCTCTGGGTACCTTGAGTTGGCAGCCCACTGAGGGCAGGGTGGGAGGTGAGGAAGGTGCAGGTGGTGCCGGTGCGGGAGGAAGTCGGGGGCAGCCCTGCTCGGCTGGATGCCACAGCGAGCTGTGCTCGGGATGCCTCGGTCTAACGGGAGTGAGATTGTGGGGACTTTCCTGCAGCGGGCAGGGTTCGGGAGTGAGATTGTGGGGAGCCTCCTGCAGCGGGTAGGGGTCGGGAGTTTGATTTTGGGGAGCCTCCTGCAGCGGGCAGGGTTCGGGAGTGAGATTGTGGGGAGCCTCCTGCAGCAGGCAGGGGTCGGGAGTGAGATTGTGGGGAGCCTCCTGCAGCGGGCAGGGCTCGGGAGTTTGATTTTTGGGGACCCTCCTGCAGCAGGCAGAGTTCGGGAGCCGCTGGCAGCCGCCGCAGCCCAGGAGATGGCACCAGCGCTCCGCGCTCGCCCGGCCAGGGACGGGAGGGAGGGAGGGATGGATGCTCCCGGAGTGGAGGGTAGGGATGATCCGGGGGGATTGGGATGAGCAGGGGCCATGCAGGCCCCACCGCCAGCTCGGGCCGTTGTCAGTCCCAGGTCTAATCGGGTGGGAACACGCTGGGGACTGATCCCCCTCCTCCCGGCCTGGCACTTGTACTAATTTGGGAGGGTCTTACCTTGCTGCTCTTTGGCCCCTTGTTGTCCATCTCTGCTGTCACTAAACCAGCCTGGGAAGGTGTGCAGGTGCAGAGACCTGCCTTCCCAAACACACATTTGTAGGCTGCCAGGAGGATGCACCAGGACAGCAGCAGCTCAAAGCCCTGATCCTGGAAAAAAGCCCTGGCTGCTGCTTCACTCTCTGCTCACCATCCAGCTTCTCGGAGAAAGATGAAGGTGGGTTCTTCACCTGGGAAGGTGGTGGTTTCTCCAGGTGCACTGACCTGCCTGGGGAAGATGCTCATACTCTATCCCCATACATCTCTCCATCCCCAGCCAAGCTAGTGGTGCCTGAAGCCCCCAAAGCTCTTTTTCACCCTATCTAATGTGCGGATACAATGACTCCTTCCCACTTCACGTTGCTCCAGCTCCCCGTGCTGTGGTTTCCCTCCCAGCCAGGTTTAACCGTGGGATTTCTCTCCCAGCAGAGGAACCCATCTGTCTTGGAGCAGATTAGAAAGATGTCACTTTGCCGGCACAGCCATTTATCACGGCGGCTGGGGAAATTAGCAGGGCCCGAGCAGGGAGGAGGGAAATTGGGCTTGTCCTGGAGCTCTAAGTAGAGGTTGTGGGGAATTCTAGCTAGACCATTTCTAACTTGGCATTAGTTCGTCCTGAGAAGAAAACCAGAGTCTTGGATTTCCACCTTCAGGTCCTGATGTGGCAGAGAGCAATAAATTCTATCAAAATTTACGGGGCAGAATAGCTGGGATCTCTCAAGCATTGGGGTTCTATCCAAAAGCTAATATCCTCCTTCCAGTTGTTAATTCCAGGAGCCAGGTTATAAACAAAGATATAATAACAACAAGGGTGGGACAAACCACATTGCCTTGTTGTGGTTTGCAGGGTTACCTGCACTTCTCTCTGGGAGTAGCCCAGGGGGTCAGCAGTGGGATGAGGGGCCTCAGTCACTATTTGCCAGCTGGAAACATGACAAAACTCAGGAAAGGGAATAAAAATTTTTAAAAATGCTGTTTTGTAGCCACAGTGCTGCAAACAAACGAAGAGTAAAATGCAAATTAAAACAGATAAAAATTCCTTGGCAGTGTCCCCTTTAAGCGTCATATATTTTTATCTTGCTCTGGTTTTATTTGCTGGAAAGAGAAACATAAAGAGAGAAACATTCAATTAAACCTGCTTGTCAGCTGGAGCCCCCAGGCTGTGTCCCTGGAGGCTGGAAGAGGGGGCTTTGCCAGGGGTCTCCTCTGCACTGTCCCCGTCAGGGAGAGCTTGGGGTGGCTGGGACCATCTCTTTCCTGGCTGCTCGCCCACCGCTGTCACAACCAGCTTGTGGCACAGGGCTGTGTTTGCAAGACTGTACTAATCACCATAGTAACAGGGCCTTTCTTCTGGCAGGATTTGTCCCCCTGGCTGCGTGGCACAGTGGGGCTGCCTCCTCCATGGAGTGAGACTGGCTGTCCTTGAGGCCACACTTGTGTCTCTGCCCTCTTCCTCTTTGTGACACCAGCCTCACCTTGCCCCTCACCTGCTGGCTCCTTTCCTGGCTCCTCTCTGTGCCCTTCCCTTCTCCCCACTGCAGTGCCCCAGAGCACCCGGACTGATGCTTGAAGGATCCAAGTCCTGCAGTAAGGAGGCTCCATAAATCCAGGGGTCAAAGCTGGGATTTTTGGGGCAGCAACTCCCTCTTTGGTTGAGTATGGGGACTCTCTGGCGTCTGCACACCACTAACGCAAGAGGGAGATGCTTACGGGATGGTTTCTGCTTGGATCACCAACTTTTCCTTCTGGTGGGTGAAATGTTGGAGTTTCCATGAGCTGTGTCAATCCACAAAGATGTGCAGCTGTTTCTAGATGGCAGGGATGAGGGATGAGGGCCAGCTGCAAAGCCCAGCATGGGACATTTTCCTGTGGATACAGTATCTGTGGAAAGAGTCAGAGAGAGGGTCATGAGGATAAAGTTTCTCCCCAAAGCAGGCAGGGCTTCTGTGAACATCCCCTGCCCCACCAGACAGAGCTGATTCCCAATAAAAACTGGTGCTGTGGAGGATCCAGGTCATGTGCTGGTGGGAAGGAACAAGCCGATGGCTTCTTTTCTGTGAAGGCACAAGGCAGTGGAGAAGATGCTTCCAGAAATAATCCCCTTGAGAGTAATTAGACTTATCTTGGTGGGAAGGGAATCTTCTGGCCTGGGTAGAAGATGCTGGTTAGCAGTGGTGTGACAGGAGCAGCTGCAAGGTGGACATCTGTCTCCTCATAACTAGAGTGAGACCAATGCCTTATTCCCATGCACTAATTCATCAGATGGCAACGACTTTCTGTCTCTATTGACCCTGGGCTGGAGCTGAGCCAGTGACATGGAGGGAAAAGGGTTTATTCACCCATGAAAAATACTCCTGAGGTATCTTGAACCTATTCAAGCTTCAAATACTGGTGGAACCATGGATGTGCTGTGCATGGGGAGGTGCTGGTAGGACTGGAGCACCCAGTAAGGGTGCATGGAGCCTTGCTGAAATCTCAGGTGATGCCCATGAGATGTGGGAGAGCTGCTCTCCAGGCATACAAAAAATGTCAGGGAGAGTGGCAGCTCAGCAGCCCAGGGCAGGCTCACCTCCTGCCAGGATCCCAGCAGCAGCTTCACTGAGCCCCTGGAAAACTGTCATCCACTGACATGGCACAAATAGAGCTGTTTCACTGAAAAAAACCCAGACAAAACAGCCTTTGTGTTTCCACTTGATGTACTCTTGGTGAACCCCCTGGCTGTGTGCACTGGGGTGTGCCTGGGTCACACTGCAGATGGAGAGAGGGAAGTAGAAATGACAGAAATGCAACAAGAGCCAGGAAGGACTGACTAGCTGGAGAAGGAAATGGGGCAAAAATGCTTAAGGTGAGAAAGAACCCCCATCCCTGAAGCATGGATTTGCTTCAGCCTTTCCATCGCCTCCTCAGCCTCTCCAGCCAATGCCCCTCTTCCCCCTACTCCTACATCCTCTGCATCTCTCCAACTGACCCCATGCATGTTCCCACCCTCTCTTACCCCCATCAGAGCCCCCAGCTAAGGAGCTGTACCTGCTTCCACATCACACATCCCTCTCCTCATTCTGTCTCCTTAAATGGATGAAAATTCCCCATTGTTACTGACTTTGCTCATTCCACATACTCTCAGGGAGGCACATCAAATTTAATTCCTGTGCAGGTAATCATTATTTTTATTTTCTAGCTTGTTAGAAGGGCCAGGTACATCCCAGAAGACTTTCCTGTGAAAGCCAAGGCTGCCAAGATGTGTGTGGAGAAAGGATCAAGAAATCTTCATCTGGATGAAGGTGATCCCCAGACAACCCAGACCCTGGGGGAATTAACCACAAGGGGAAGAACTCAAGTTGGAGGACGAAGAGTGAGGCAGGAGGAATAAAGGATGAGCCAGATATAAAGAAAGGAGGAGAGCATGGAGGCTGTGAGGATGGATTTTTGGAGTAGCTTTGGGTTGTATTTGTTGGAAACAGCTCCTTTGTCAAAGGGAGTGTGTGGGGAAGGTCGGGCTCGATAAATCTCCCCAGTTTGAAAGCAGGCATTCAGAAACACAGCACAGTGTCCATTCCTGTGATTTGTAACAGTCCAAAACAGTGAAGAGTTGGTTCAAAAGACTTTTTGCCTAGGAAATGTGAGTTTGCAGTACAACATCTAAAGACAAAAAAATGAAGCAAACTCTGGTGACTGAATCCAGTCAGGATTTCTGGTGGGGTGGATTTGGCTCCCATTCCTTCCTTGCAGCTCTTCCTGGCTGTCTCTTTGTCTTTGCAGTGAGGACAACAGCCCTTTTGGGTGACCAAGCCCTTTCCTATCACTTCCAGCAGGAAAGTGTCTGAAATCCAGCCCAGAACCCTGAAAAGGGGATTCAGGAAACTGGAAATTCAATCCTACTGAAAACTCAGTCTTGCCCAAGTTCTGGTTTTGGGAGTGCTGTCACTGACTCCTACCGCTGATTTTCTAGCACGGCTCCAGCCCTGGGATGTAGGGAACCTCCTCAGCCTGGCACTAGGTAAGTCACTGAATTTGGGTAATCTTTAAGTATTCTATGCTAGAGTGACTTGTGAATGTTGTGTGGTTAATTGGGACTAATGAAAATTAAATGAGAATGGTAGAGAAGCCTGAGAGGACTAAAGTGCATTGGGAATAGGCTGTAGGGGGGAAGTGTTACCTGGAAAGAGCCAGGAGAGGTGGGTGCTGGCAAGGGATGGAGTTGGGCATGGATGGTGAGTGGAGCTGGGGGATGACATGAGAGAGGACCTCCCTGCCAAAGACACCCTGCAAAAGCTCTGGGGGCAGGGATGCAGGAGCAGAGCTGCCTGCAGCTCCACACCACCTTCTCCCAGTGCCTGTCTTCCCAGAGGGGCTTGGCTCACCTCCAACTCTGGCTTGTGGGGTTTTGTGTTTATGCTTTTTTCACCTGGAAAAGTCTCATGGGGACAGCTGTTGAGAGGCAAAGAAGCTGAATTGGATTTTTGTGCCTGCACGAAGTAGGCTCTGGTTACATAGTCCAAGAGAATAGGATCCTAAATTGGATTTCGTTGCTCACTTGGAATGGGCTCCAGTCGTGTGGGATTATTGAGGATTTAAAGCTAACATATAGGAAATTATAATGAAACCATCACCCAGCCAAGAAGCTGAGGAGCTGCTACATTCACAAATGAGGAGGAATCTCCCAATTAACACCTGAGCCATGAACAGAGCATTGCTTGGGATGCTGGAGTGTAAATCAAAATTTACAGGATCGCAGGTGGTTATTATCTCCTCCTCTGATGTGAAACAAAGGCACATGTGCCAGCATGGCCAGCTCCATCCCACTCATATCCTTTCCCAGCCAGGCAGACCCTCACGTGGGGCTTGAGGGTTTTGCAGATCCATGGATGGGTCCTGCCAGCACCCCTCTGTGGATCTGCAAAATCCCTGTGTTCTCTAGTAAAATCAATAGATTTTCTTTTTCAACAGTGAAATTTGGGATGCTTTACTGGCTTTACCTGGTGCTGAGGTTTAATGTCTGATTTGTTTCCACTCCTCTGCCTCACCCTTGTTTTGGTCCCAGAAGTGTCAAGGCTAATTGGGAGTATTCCTCCTCTTGTTTTAGCATCACCCCCCAGGGCACTGGTGGAATGCACCAGTATTACCTGGTACTGCTGCGAGGGCTGGGGACAGTTCAGTCGGGGAGTGCTCCAACAAGATGCTTAGCCAGAGACCATGTCTGAGAGCTGGGGCCCTGATCTGATCCAACAGCTCTTTTTATGGAGAGATAGTTCAAGTGGAGCTGTGGGAGCCTGTTTGGCAAAAGGGGGGTTTGGTCAGCAGGTGGGATTTGGGGGTGAGAGGGTTGAGAGGCTGCCTGGGTCCCTGCAGAGGGATCCTGCTCTGAGGAACCAGGACCTGGCTGGTGTTGGGGGCTCCTGGTGGGGTGGGGAGCAGGGCTAGGTGCCAGCAGATGGCACTCTGGAATGTGCCACTCAGCCTCCTGCTCTGCAGAGGCTGCTCCCGAGTGGCTTATCTGAGCTGGGACTGGCTGCCCTCCTCCAGCCCTGCCCTCCATCCCCTCACTGCCTGCAGCCCCTGTGCCCCACATCTGCCCCTCAGGCAGCCTCTGCTTTGCTCCCCTGGGGTGCTGGCTGTGAGGAAGGAGGCCAGAGGCCCCCTCCTGCCAGAGGGGACTGCCCAGAGACTCCAGCCCCAGGAGTTTTGGGGCTCGGGTTGGAAAGGAGAGCATCATGGGCAGGAGGGCTGGGAGAGGAATCATACAGAGAAGGTTTATTTTCTGTCCCTTGGGTGGTAGGCTCTCACCTCTGCCTCAAATTACAAGTCATGTCACATCTTGGGAGGCTTGAAATTGTGTTTCTCAGCAATGTTCCCAAAGAGATTAGAAGCACCGAGATGGCTGAAATACCCTCTGAGCCTGGAGCAGAAGGAGCCACTGAACGAGGAGTGGGATGGGAAAAGAGCTGCAGTATCCTTGCTGGGGTGGAGGGGAGGGCTGGGGGCAGCTCAGCCCTGGCCCCTCCCCAAATCCCTCCTGGCTGAGGATGGATTTTTCAGTGCTGGTTCATCCTGGTGCTCATGGGATGTGTTAAGATCTGGGGTAGCCACCTTGCTTCTGGCACAGGATGGAGAGGCCCAACCACCGTCCCAAATAGTTCATGGTGTCTTTTAACCCATTGAGCACAGGGTGCTGCTCCCCAGATTTACAGATGGAAAGTGAGGAGCTGTGATTTGTGGGAGTTAAGAAGGGTCAAGCAGCAAGGGAGCAGCTGTCCCTGGGAATGGAAGGGATTGGTTTCCAGGGCTGAGAGGAGAAGGCAGAGGTTCAGCACTTCCTGATATGATGGAGATGCTGCCTGTCTTTCCTGCAGTTGCCCAGCTCCAATTCTTCACATCCTTTTTTTGGCTGCTGTAGCCCCTGCACAGCAGAGAGCTGTGTTGGCTGTGGGTCTGCATCCTAGTCCCCACTGTCCCCCTCCCTCCCATCCTTATCCCATTCCTGGGACCGTGCAGAGCTGTCTGAGATGTCACCGGAGCGAATTGGTCCCAAAGTGCCACTTTGAGGGCCTGGCTGACAGAGTGATTTGTGATCAGCTGGCTGAACCGACACATCACGCAGCAATTAGAGACCTCCTGGAATGGGAGACATCCAGCCAGGCAGGGATGGAGCCGGGTACACATATTGGAGGAGCTGTTAAAGATGCAAACTTGTTATCTCCCAGGCAGTCTGGAGCCCCTCACAAGGATATTAGTGCCACAGCAGCACATAGGGATGATGGATGCATCCATAGGCGTGGGTCCTGTGTTATGGAGTGGATGGAAAGATGAGCTCAATGACAGACATGTCTGCAAACGTGGCCATCATCCCAATTACAGCCTGGGGAGAGCTGCAGGGTGTGAGGAATGGGAATGGATGAAAGGGGGTCAACAGAGTGGGACAAACTGGGGCCTGCTGCAAGGAGAGGTCCTCGAGTGTTGAAAAGCCAGAGAATCAGTGGAGGAGGAGCTGGGGTTGAAGGAGGAGCTCGAGTGGTTGAGTTTATTTGGTGAAGATCTGCTGCCCACTGGGATTCGCTGCTCTGGACTTCACTGGCTAATTATGCTGCCCTGTTCCGCGTGAGCTGTGAGACTCAGCTACAGCCTTGCCTCTGAGGTCAGCAAAGCTAATTGAACTGAATGTCCAGCAAAAGCATTTACGTGGCTCTTTTCAGTGTGGGCTTTTTCCACACCTCTGGAAAAATGCAAGCTGAAAGGGAATTGCCCTCTCCTCTGAGCATGGTGGGACCTGCTGCTCCAGCCCTGTGCCTGGGGAAGGTGGTCCTTCAGCACATGTGGAGGAAGAGCTGCAGGGCAGTGGGATCCTGGCGGCCTTTAAATTTTCCTGCTCTGGTGAGAGACCCCCCCAAACCTATTTTTGTCCGGTTGTGCAGCTTTCTCTCTGCAATAACAATGTGCTCAGTGTGCAGAGTGAAATTAATACAGAGCCACATTTACCCTGGGAATATTTGAGCAAGTTTTTAAATGAATATTCATTGGAATTTTCATGCTCTTATGTCCTGCTTGGCCCATCATGGCTGTAACTGGGCAGCTGGGTCAGTGCTTTCCCGGGCATTGCTTGCCATGTCAGAAATGCTGGAAATGTCCCAAAAGACTCCATCCACCTCTGATTTTCTCTGCAGCCTTTGAAGTTGTGGCTATGATGTGAAACCCGATGTTGACACCTGTACTGTGAGAAAAGAGGAGCTGTGCCCGGGGTGCGGCTCCTGTCTCCCATCCCAGTGGCTCTGGTTGGCTGGGGGAGAGGGAGTTGGCAGCCCTGAGAGGGGAGGTGTCCAACAGCCAGGAGCCAGGTCAGAGCTGCAGGATACATGTGGACTCTGCAATTGTAATAAAAGTATGTGAGCTGACCTGTGACCAGCTCCATAGAGATCTCTCGGTGCTGCAGCTAAATGAGCTGGTAGCAGATTTGGGCAAGACTAAAATTAAACCAGGTCAGGTACAGGCAGTATCGTGGAGCCAGGAGCCAGAGTTTCAAAGCACGCTTGCTCTGAGAGAGGGGGAGCAGGAAAAAACCTTCCTGCGTATGCAGAGGACATTTCCAGCGCTCTAATCCTTTGATTATAACAGATCTTAGGAGAAACTGTGCTACCCCTTGAAGATGGGAAAGGAAAAACCCATAACTATTCTGAACTGATGGAAGTGGAGCTGCTAATCAGAGGAGAATAATGATCTATTTATTGGATGTGAGACATTTAATAATGAAATACCAACTGTCTCCCCTAATTCCTGTGACTAATGGAGAAGGACATAGTAAAAAGTGCTGGAAGACAGACTGAGGTGGGGCAGTGGGTGTTTAGACAAGGACAAAGAGAAAACATGAACCAAGGGCTGCCAGCAGCTTCAGGAGGGAATGGAGGTTTCCGGGTTGTGTTTCAGGGGAGGGGAATAAAAATACACCCATGGATACACCCATTAACCAGCCAGGGGAGCTGGGGCTGTTGGAGAGGAGCCTCTGCTCGATCAGAGGCTGCAGCAGCTCAGGGTGCTGGTGGAGTGATCCTTTCTTGGACTCTGGGTGGTGAGTTTGGCATGTGGGAATGGCTTGGATGGCTCGGGAGGGCTGTGCTGGGCAAAGTCCCTGAGCCACCGGATAGAGGAGATGTGACAAGTGGGTTCTGCTCCATTCCTGGAGCTGCACGTGCCTCCCCCAGTGCAGTAGCAGAGCCTGTAGCTAGGTGCCACTCAGCACCAAGGCGTCATTATTTTTTATGAACTAAGAGAACATTCCCTAATGTGCCTTGGAACATTATCGTAAATAATTAAATCTGAACTGCAGTTGTCACAGTAAATGAACAAAAGATTGTTCCGCTCCCCATGTGCAAAGTACAAATCACAGACTTTTAGTCTCCCTCAATTTTTACTGCCAATTTAAGGAAAATGGCAAAGAACCGATATAAAGTTTCCAGGTTGGGAGAGAATCCAAAATCCCTCCTAAAAAGCCAACATTTGGGCAGATCTAATCTGTTTTTCTCTCTGCAAGGGCTGAGGAGATTGGGAAGCTCGTTGTGGTGGCTCAGATCATAGAATTTCAGAATGGCTTGGGTTGGAAGGGACTTTAAAGATCACTCAGTTCCAAACCCCCTGCAGGGACACCTTCCGCTAGACCAGGGTGCTCAGATTTCCTGGGGTTTGCAAGTCCTACCTTAAAAGTAAAGCTCAAATCCCTCTCTTGCTGAGAAAACACTTCCACGTGTGCTTAAGTTGAAAGGATGTAACAGGGCACAATTGGGGGGCTATTTATGTTACGAAGGTTTAGTTTTGCTGTTGGGCCATTCCACTGGTCTGCTCCTAAATCAGCTGCTAGAGCCAAGCAGAAAATGATGCTCCCAAGAGGTGGGATCGAGAGCCTGGCATGGCCTGGACTGAGGGAGAGCAAAATACAGCCTGTGTCTGGAAAGATGGCTCCTGTATATCACAGGGACCCCTGTGGCCACCCAGGCTGTGCTTTGGAGAGCATCTCCTGCCCCCTTCCCTTGCCTTGATTTAGGGCTGCTGGTGTTGAGGACACAACGATTTGATGATGGATCCTGCTGCCTGTGCTACCTATCTGAGGTACGTCTCACCTCCCTAAATCTTCCTCTACAGGTCTTAATTCAGTGCAAAATGAAGCTGCAGGTGTCAACAAGGCTGGGTGCTGGCTTAGATGGGATCACCAGGCTGTGGCCACTGTGCCCAGCACACACCACTGGCCTCCAGCAAGGGAGAGCGAGTGGCAGAATAATCTCCTTCCTCCGCTCCATTCCAGGTTTATGATGCAAAACGTTTTAAAAGGGCGAATAATTAAGTGCTGCCCATAAAAAAGGTTGCTTGGCAGTGCTGCCAGACTCCTCCTGCTCCAGGATCCGTGATCCACATGGGGCTGTGCTGAGCTGAGACCCATCCTCTGCTGGGCACTGGGCTCATCCCGTGGGCAGAGGGGGACTAAACACTCCAGTTTCCTCTGACAAGGAGCACAGAAACTTTCATTTGCTGAAGGGGCCCCCACGGTTGAGTCCCTTCACAGGCTGTCCGGCACAGGGGGTGTTTCTCTTGGCAAGATCCAGCAGTGGTAAATAATCCAGAATTTGTGCTTGATGGATGTTCGCTCCACGCCAGCCTGTCTCCTGAGAGTTATATAATTCCCTTTCCTGCAGCTCAGCTGTAAATCCAGAGTGATTCATGGCAGGTCCCTCCACCAAAAGCATTTACAGCCCTGCCATCCTTGGGCAGCCAAGGACAGGGCAGAGGGCACGGGGTGGCCTGTGGTGCACTGGGGGAATGCTGCTTGCCCACTGAGCCTCCAGGGGCTGAAGCTCTTGAGCAGGGTGGCTCTGAGTGGCTCAGGTGTCCCATGAGGGTGGGACAGTCTGGTCCTCTTCCTCTGGCTGCCAGCAGCCTCTCTTTCTTTTTACTGGCATTGTGGTATGGGTGAACCAACCTCTGTGGCTCTGGAAGGGTGTTGGCAGCTCTGAAAGTCCCAGAGAGCAGGGGGAAGCCAAATTACTGATGGATTTTTGGAGGGAACCATCCCCTATTCTGCTGTGTAAGCTCCTGCCTGGCCATAAGCCTGACTGAGGTGGTTGAAGCCTGTGGGATTTATGGTTGGGCTGAGCCCTGCCCACTCCAGTACTGCTGGAGGGGGCTGTGGCACCCCAGGGATTGGGGAATGAAGAGGCAGCTCTGCAGATATTCCTGTTGTGATATGTTCAGTGCTCAGGGTGATATCCCATCTGCAATATTAGCACACATGTAATGGAGTATATCCCTGTTCCCCCCTTAAATCAGATGGACCCCGTGGTGGAGTGGAGGGAGCTGAAAAATTCCCCAGGCAGTTACAAAGGCAGGGAAATTTAATTAATTCTTATCTCCGACAGAGGCAGCAAGCAGCAGGCAGGAAAAGGGATCTCTTTGGCTTCTTTTCCATGCTGAGGAACTGGAGAGTAAGGGAGGCTGCTGGACTCTGCCCAGCACAGGGGCTCCCCATTCCCATCCTGATGCCTGAGCATGGGAATGTGCTGGGAGGAAAGGAAACAGAAGGCTGCCAGCCTGCTGCTCATAGGTTTTGATCCATCAAAATCCAGGCACCTAACCACGTCAAAACACTGGGACATATAAATAGCTATTTCCAGGTGCTGGAAGTATGTCTAAATAAAACCAGCTTGGCTCAACTGCTCATCCTGGATGATAAACACCTGTAAATTGTGAGGTGGATGTGATGCACTGCTGGAGCACGCCCATTCCTACTTGGAAAAACATTTTTAAGTGGTTTTATCTCTGGTGGTTGACTCTGGGGTTGGGAAATCACGGCAGGGCTGGATGGTGCAGTGAGGGGTAGAGGGGGAGGTAAGAGCATGGAGCAGGGCACGGGTGGTTCTGGGGAAAGGGGGGCACATGTCTGATGGGGGGATGGAGACCCCCTGGAAGGGTCACCTTCTGCAGCCTGGAGCATGAGGTTTTGAGCAGAGCCAGGGTCAGGGGGTGGTGTGCAGCAAGGGGAGAGCTGCTTTGAAGCTTTGCCCCAGCTGCTCACCTGCCCCTGGGAAATCTCCTTTACCTGGGGGCAGAGGTGAGGATGGTGGGACCAGGTCTCAAGGACAAATCCCAGTCCTGGCAAGGCTGTGGTGCTGTGCTCCAGGCAGGAGAAGGAGGTCCCTGCTCTATGCAGGGTGTTCAAACTGCATCCAACTTCACCAAAGCTAATCAATTCCTCAGTTTTTAATGTTCCTGTCCTCCCAAGAAGCTTCGTTTTCTTTTTTCTCTTCTTTTTCTCCCTGTCATTGGCCATTGCATTTTCGTCTTATTCTGCCGATAGTTCATTTTCATTTGACATATTAATCTATGCTTCTTTCTGTAAAGATAACTCATCCCTGCACGATGGCAGGAGTGCATAACCAGCACCACGCCAGGAATATTTTACTCCCTTTGAAAAGACGATGGAATAACAAGTAACCAGAGTTGAGCTGGTATCACCCATCCATTTTAAGAAGCCAGAGTTCCCTGGCAAGAGACCTGGTGTAAGAGCTTTGCAGGTGGGTGAGATTCAGAAAAGGAGCTGGATGTCACGATGCCAAGGTGGGTCTGGATGCTGACCCCTCTTCCCTACACACCCTGGAACGTCGGGCTGTTGGCACGGGGTTCATTTATTTGCTGCCGTTCATCAGGGTTGTGGCTGGCTGGCAGCTTTAATGCTGTTTATATAAGGAACGGTAGCAGTGTGCAAGAGCAATTATTCCCACCAATGCAGCCAGGGGTGGGAACTGTGCTGATTCCTCCACCCCATCCCTGACAGTGGGGGCATGGGAGGTACCACACAGGATGGCAAATGTCACCAAGAGGAAGATTTGACAGCAAAAGCTGCCCAGCTTCCCCTGCACCCATCTGCTGAAGCCACACAGCTTCAGGGATGCTCCTGGTGCTGTTCCCTTAAATGCTTAAAAGGACTCCATCTGGTTTTAATTATTCAAATGAGCTGACAGGGTAATCAATATAAATGGTTAAACGTGGCCAGGACTAGTGTCAGCCCTGCTGCAGCACCCTTTAAAGCTCTGGAGAGGGTGTTTAGCTGCTGGAGGGGTGCTGGGGTTGCCCTCGTGTGTGGGGATGGGTGACATCGCAGCCTAGGCTGGGGGTCATGGGGACGGTGTGTGTTCACAGGCACCCTGTCAGATGCAGGATTTAAAGCCATAACCTGCAGTACTTCTGGTTCTGGCTGCTTTTTTATTGCTAATATACTGCTAATTGCACTCTGCTGTGTGGTGATACTAATAAAGAGAGATTTAGAAAGCAGGAGGCTGGAGAGAGTAAATCAAGGGCACGGCACAGCCTCAGCTCTCTGCATCACAATTACCCACAGCTCACTGGCACCGGCAAAGGGTGAGGGGCCCCACAACCGGGACCCACATCTGGGCTCCCCATAGCACCCTGAGATGCCAGTGGGTGACACATCCTGGGGTGGGAACCCCAACTCCTCCCTGCTGCTGGAGGACTTGTGTCTCTGTGCCCTCCACGGCAATGAAGTTTCTCCTGACCCCTTTCTCCTCTTGGAGCTGCGGCCGTGCTGCTTTTTTGTTGTGTTGCCATGGAAATGCTGCCTTCATCCATTCCTGGTCCTGCCTGTCTCCATCCTGCCGTGGTCCTGGCTGTGTCCCATCTGCATCCCACCCTGGTCCTGCATGTTTCCACCCTTGCTCCTCCCTGCTTCCCTCCCATGTCCTGCAGCCGGTGAGTGCCACCAGGCTCCTCCCTCGGGCCTTCAAGGGGCTTCTCCCATCTCTGCGAGCACTGGACAAAGCATTATTAGAGACGAAGAGAGAGGCAGGGAGGAGGCAAGCACCCGCAGGTTATTCAATCTGTCTCTGCCGGTCCCTTGCTGCAGCTGCCGGTGCCTGTGCCTTGGTGCAGGTGAGATTCATCAAGCCAGCCCCTGCTTCGCAGTGGGGTAGTGCAGAGACAGCCACGGGAACGAGAACAGCTCAAATTGCTGCGTGTGGCAGGAGGGGAACGATGGCAAAAGCTGTGGGGGGATAGTGACATCCTCATCGCCACTGCCAGCCAGCCATGGGCTTTCCAGGCTTGTCCAGCCCCAGGTGAAGGCAGAGCTGAGGTTAGGCCATTCCTGCTCCCTCTGTTCCCAAACACTCATTTTCGCTTTGTGTTATGGCATGGAAATGTTTGACTTTACAGCCTTAGTTTATATTGCTGGGAAGTAACTTAACCGTGCTCTCTAAGTGTTGAAGCTGCATTTCTTTTTGATGATTTCAAAGATTTATTAAGTTCTCCCAGGGAGAAAGAAAGAAAGGGAAAAAAAATAAAAAACCCAAACCACGCCAGCAAATAAGATTCAGTGGTAAGCCCAGCGAATAAACCCAAAATATATGTGCAGTGTTTAGAGATTTCACTGGAGCATTCACTTGCTGCCAGCTCCTGTCTACAATAGGATGTAGATGTTCAGTATTATCCTCGGCTGTAGAAGGATGCTGTTTTCAGGGCTCCCCCTTTATTTTGGGGGTGCTGTTTTCAGGGCTCCCCCTTTATCTTGGGGGGTTAGGTGCAGGAGCTGAGCAGGGGGTAATTTAAGGTTTGCTGTTTGCTAACAGCTGGAACACTGGGAAGTGTTCATCCAAACCACTCGGCTGAAATTAAAACACAGTAAGTGCTTCCTGGGCTGGAATCTGGAGCGGTTCCTGGGCAGTCTGGGAACATGAGAGATGGGTCCAGTTCACCGCACAAGTTAGTTGCAATTAATTAATGAACTGGTTCTATTAATTTACTCCAAAATCCAATCACTGGGGGATGAGGTCACAGCTGGCAGAGACGTACCAGCAGGTTGCAGAGTTTTCTGCAAAATAAATTAGCAGCATTTAATTTCAAGAATCCAAGGGAAAAAAATGTGTTAAGAAGTGATGGAGGCCTGGAAATCAGCTGGGGCTGCAGCCAGGAGAGGCATGGCCAGCTGTGAGGTGGGTGGGACACAGAGCCAGGCTTCTATCCGAGGGTATTTATGTACCTGCTCCATCAACCTGCTGCTCCCAGGACTGAGCCGTGCGCCTACGGAGGAGAAATTCCTGGGGGAAGCCAGTCTGAATTACTGTCTCCCCCAAATAGATGTGATTTGAAGCAATTTTCTGAAGTGTGGGATTATTACAGGTAAGTTATATATTGATTTTGAAGGCTTTCAGGTGAGAAGAAACATTCTTGCCTCATCACAGAAAAGCTGAAGGGTTGGGGTGGGTTTTTTTTGAGGAAAGAAGTGGGAAATGCACCATAATAAGGCAGAAGTGAGACATAGGAAGGCAGTGATGGGTCTGAGATCTCCAAGAGAGCTCTAGCCACTGAATTATCCTTAGTGAGAGGTGAAGAGCAGTGAATTGTGGTTCTCAAGGTCCCACAGGTGTTTTCCTTCCTCCCTTTCACCCTGCACTAGCATTTTTCCAGCCCAGAGAGGCAGCTGGGGGAGTGCTGAGATAAATCCCTGTTAATCTCTGCTCGCTGTACGTGAAGGGCAATGGCTCTGCATGTTATTTTCTCACCTGTTTGGTGAGCTGATGGAGAATCAAGTCATATTCCTCTTGCAGTCCCTGCTCTGACAGAGGCCAAGCTGCTGCGTTTGGGTGTGGGATGCTGCAAGGAGCAGCGGGAAGATGTACTGGTGTAATTATCCACAACATACCAGCAATCCACCTGCCCTGGGAACTGCAAAAATTGCAGTTTTCTCAATAAAACCTACCCACTGATGGGACCTGGGCTGCCCAGATCCTCCCCAGTGCTGCTGGAAAGAGGATTCCTAACATCTAACCTGGCCCTTCCTCTTCTCCTCACATTGGATGCAGGGAGCAGGTTTCTCTCTCCCACGTTGCAGCCATCACCACCTGTATTTGCAGACTCAGTTTTGCCCTGGACTCTCTCTTCTCTGGGTTAAGCAACTCGAATTCATTCAACCCTATTATGTTTCCCAGATGTTCTGGACTGACTTTGTTGAATTCATTAGTGGGTTCTGAGGCCAGGAGGAGGGAAGGTCCTGCCTGAGCCCCAGGCTCATCACTGGAGGTGAGTGTTCTTCCCCTGCCATGATGCCTTGAGGCCCTTTGGGAAGGTACAGGAGATATTTTAAGCAGTTTGGGGGGCTTTTTTGCCCTTACCTCTTTTGCAGAAGGCTGGCAGCACCACTTGTAACTGAGGAATCAGCTCTCAGCATTTATCTAAGCACATCAATTTGGCTTTTCCTGAACTCAGTCCTGCAGGAGCACCTCGCTGCTTCTCCCTCCATGTATATATTTAGGTATTTTCCCATATCCAATTAATCCAGCCCCTGCCTCTATCCATCCTGCCTTTCATCCTCCTGCAATAAAGCATCTTTTGTTAGTGGCGCGCTGCCGGCCGCGTTCCTCCGTCGGGCTTGTGTAAAACATCCCCAGACCCTGCCAGACAGGGACGTTCATTACCCTCTTCTGCAAACCCTGGTGCTGGGAAGGGCAAGGGAAGAGGTTCATTATATTCTGAGCCTGAGCCCCCTGGATGAGAGGCAGCCAGAGGGAAGGAGAGCTGAAGCATTGCTATGGTTAGTCAGAAAAAGTTGGGGCTGTAACCCCAGGAATTGTGACGGATCTTGCCAGAGCATCATACCAGGTTTATTTTTAGCACTGGACACTGTATTACTGTGGCTGCATATCAGTTTGGCTATCCAAACTGGGCCTGAAAGAATCTGAACCTTTTTTTTCCCCTTCTTTTCCCCATCAAAAACCCTTTGAGGTAATGGATTTTTTTCCACTGATGACATGACTTATTTCCATTCTCTCCCCTCCTTTCCCCTACCAGCCTAGGGATAATGAATAGAGCCCGGCTGGAGTGTTCAGGTGCCTTCAGGGAAGGAGATGATTCTGTAGAGTTATTCCTGTACCTGATGGGGCCGAGGTTGTCCTGCTTGGGGGGATGGCACCTGGAAATACAGCTCTTTGCTGGCTGCTCTTGCCAGCAGCACAGAGGTATTTTTTCGGAAAGGTGCAACTGGGGTTGCAATCGCCGAGCTGGGCATCACGTTACCTCTGCCCCATTTGAGATGCGTTGTACAGAGCAGGGACATTACAGGACATTTGGAGATGGGATAGCTTCTCCAAAGCCCTGAGGGATGCAACTCTTCTCCTTGCCCCTTTCCCAGCAGAGACTTCTGAGCAGGTCATTGCCATCCCTCTCCTTTCCCTCCTGATGGATGCTGTGCTGTTCCAAGTTTGGCGTCAATGGGTCTGTCAGAAAAATTAATTTTTTAATTAAAAACATTTTTTTTGGTGGTGCTTTAATGTCTGAATCTGGAGTAATTATTAGTAGCTCCAGGGAGACTGTGCTTTAGAAAAATTGTTGGTGCTACTGCAAAGGAATTTATCTGATTAACGTCAGCCTTCACACGTGGCTGTCGGGGGGGATGGATGAGGGTGGGAGCCTTGCTGCTCTCAAGCAAACTGATTAATCATGGAAAATGAGGCAGGGCTCTGCAGGTGCTGATTTTCCACCTCAGAGGTGGGCTGGGAGCATCAGCGTGGAGTTCCCTTGCCATTCCCTACCCCGCACACAGGTCCTGGGGTGTGACTTGAACGACGGGAGAGGTGAGTGATGGGTTTGTCCCTTGCTGGAATAAAGAGGCAGAAAAACACCAGAAGAGAGCATGAGCAAAACCTTGGATATTCCTGCCCCCTCCTGGGTGGGAGTGGAGGGGCTTCTGCCACCCCAGGGCTGGGGATGCTCGGTGATGTCCCCATCCATCCCCTGCCCTGCTGCGGCTGCTCGCACCAGGGATTAGACTTCTCCATGGCCAAATCCTTTTCCCAGCCAAAGATTCCCTGAAGGAACCAGCTTTTCCCCCAGCTTTTTCTTCCCTTCCTTATTAGAGCTTTATTCCTGTCCTGGAGTGTAAGCATTTAGATTTCTCCCAAAACTCCTGGCTCTGGAGGTTTTTTGCTGGTTTAATCCCTGTAGCCCTGACTGTGCTGGCTGATCCAGCTTTGGATTCTCTTGGCTGGGGGAGATTAACTGGGGAAAGTGGTGTGAAGGCACCTGTTTGTTCATTCATCCCCCTTCTGCAAGCACTGCCTGGTGACAGGGCCCCTGGGGGTGGAGGGAGGGAAAGATGGCAGAAGGGATGGAGGGGAGGGATGGATGGAAGAACAGCAGGGAGGGAGGGATGCAGCAGGAGGTCCTGGGCCGTCCAGAAGCAGGAGGGACCAACCCCTGCACTGCTCAGGACCCTCTTCCCCTTGCAGAACACATTTACCCAATTTCATCATAACATTACCAGCTGCTTCCCTAATGGGTCCTGCAGGCTCCAGGCACATCCTACTCTTTGTGCCCAGTTAACAGGCTGTACCCTGGAGAGTGGGAGGCAATACAAATATTTTCCATGTAGTAAGAGGACTTTATTTTATTTCTTTTTTTAAAAAATTTTTTGGCTGTGGTGCTGTCATTATAATATTGATTTGACATCCAGGTGTCAGAAACAGCTGGATGGCAGAAAAAATGGCAACTTTAATTCATTTTGCAGGCAAGGGAGTGGGGGGAAGAGTTTCCTCGAGGCTTTTCCTCCCCCCACCACCTTCCCTCTGCGATGCTCCATGTTCCACCCTGACAGGAACATTTATAAACTGCCACTGTGGGGAGTATTATTAACAGCTCGATTCCTTAAAGATGCAATTAATTATTCACCTGCTTCCAAATCAGTTTAAGCAGCTTCTAAGCTGCAGTGTAAATAAAACCTTCCCAACTCGCCTCTCCTCTTTCGCTCACGTATTTCTGGTATTCATAAAGCTGAGCTATTTAAATTGAGCCAAACTAGCAGTTATTGTAAATTACTGCAGCTCCATTGGCTTCCCGGGCTCTCCGCTGAGTTACGCCAGCCAGGATTTTAACTCATCCTTGTGGGGATGGCAACTGTCGCTATTTTCTCATTTGCCATATTTTTAGGCTATTTTTACCTTGTTGCTAAATCCCTCCTGTTTTGTCGTGCCTGTCCCCCCTTAGCCCAATCTCCTTTTTACCTGTTTGCTATTCAATAAATCATCCCCTAAATGATCCCCTGACTTGAGCATCAGCTACAACGCCTTGGTGCAAGGTTTATTTATATTTTTTTCTTCCCTCTTAGCAAAGATGTTGATTAGGTCTCAGCTGACTGCTGCTTTCAAAGGAGGAAATGCCGACTGCGCTCCAGGGGGGTCTGCAAGAAAAAGGCTCATTTATTGTGTTTAAGTTTCTGGGCTGAAATTTAGGTTTGGCAAATGGTAGATATTTGGCGAGAAAACATTTTAAAAAAGAGGTTTGGACCTTTTTTCTCTAAGGGAAAGCCGAGACCTGCAGTGGATTTTAATGGGAGTGGATGGGGCAGAGCTCCTGAAATACCTTGTCATCAACACCCAGAAATGATGAGGACACAGGGCTGAAGGGAGAAGGGAGTGAGCAGGAATGCCTGGAGGATGCTCACCTCCATAAACAGACGCAGAAAAAAAAAAATTAAAAATAATATTAAATGGATAACAATCCCTTTTCGTGTTGCAGGGTCTGTCTCCAGCATGAACCCAGCAGCTGCCTCCTGTTTCAACGAGGCCAGGCCGAGTCTTTGCATAGATTAGTCGTTAACAATGGAGTTAATAATGATAATGGCACAAACGTCCTGTGCCTGTGTGAGCTACACTTAGGAAAATCTGCCAGCACCAGGTAATCACCATGTTTCACACTGTCAATGAGATCAATCATGTCGAGAGCCCATTCATCAATCAGCTGTGCCTGGGGTTTAGCAGGCACGAGGGGAGTACAGGCAGCTCTCGATGCCTCAAAATACAACTCCGGGGGGAAAAGGGGTGGTGCCCCGGGATTAGAGTGGGGTGGGGAGGTGTCAAAGTCCTGATAGGCTCCAAGCCCAGCTGGGTACCAGGCAAAGCCTCTCCTCGAGGGTGCTCCCTCTCTGTGGTGGCTGGGGCTGTCGGGGCTCCTCTGCCAGAGACAGATTGTTTGTTGCTGTTTCTCCATCTGGCTGGAATCACGTCTGTCTTCCACTGTGTTATTTGTTGCCCGATTGCCACCTGTAAGCCATCCTTTCTCCTTGGCTTCCTGGCAAGGAGATGGCCTCAGCATCCCCCTCAGGTCTCTCTACCCCACGTGGGATCTCAGTCCACTAGTGCTGGAAATCCTGCCCCAAGGGACTTTGTGCTCTGAAAAATAGGACCTTGCCTCAAAAATCCTCCCTAAACCTGTAGTCCTGGCAGAAAGGAGCCAGCAGGCAGGGAATGGGCAGCCGTCCCATGGCAGCTTTGCTTTCACAAGCAGTGGGAGGTGATGGAGAGCCTGTCCCCATCTGCAGAGAGGCCAGAGTTGGACCCTGCCCCAGGGCAGTCAGCCAAGCACAGCCTTGCAGAAGGGGCAAGAATAGGCTGTCAACAGCATGTCATGGGCAGTTTGGGGTCTGCAAATCCTGCTGGACAATCCTTTATGGCTGCTATGTTGGTAAGGGAGAGACACGGGTACTCTGAACTCCTCCCAGCTCCTCTCAACACCAACCCTTGTTGGGCAGGATGGTTCAGAGGTTTGGTAGTCCCCACCCTGTCTGTGCATCTCCCTGCTGACTGATGGGTGAGCACACTGGGAGCTGGGAAAGGGCTCCAGGTGCTGCCAGCTTGGAGCTGCTGTGTCTGGCAAGGCTGTCAGTCCTGGTCTGCATGAATCAGACAGCTGAAGGCACAGGGGCACGGAGGGGACACAGCCCTGCCTGTCACTCCTCTGCCCTCTCCATCCAGCACCAAGCCACCTTGCTGCTGCCAGCTCTGCCTGCATGGATCTGCTGGTCTACAGCCTCTATGATAGATGGGGATGCAGCCTGGGGACTCCCCTTGGCCAAGGGGGCTTCAGGCTCGCTGCCAGAGTAGGATTTTGGGCAGAGGATCACACCTCTTATTCTTCATTTTAGTGAGAAGGGAGCAAACTGTCCTACCTATCTAACCATTGTGCCAAGGAAGTAGAAGTGGTAAACCCACCACAGGCATTGGTGATGCCACCTGCAGACAGCCAAGAGGGTGTCCTGAAGGACTTGATATTCAATTTCAACTCTATTACCTTGCACGGAGCCCTTGGTTGTACAGCACTTTTATAATTCCTGGGGCAAATACTATTGCAGATCGCAGCCCACGAGCCTGGGCTCAGCACTGAGCTCTCCAGAGGTCGACCTGAACTTTCTCGGAAGCTGTAAACCTTCCTTGCTGTGAAAAACGAGGTTCACTCCTGGTAAAATTTTAAAAGGTTTAATAAGGGGTTTAATAAAAAGGACAATAGGAGACAGAAATAAAGCAAAGAGTTAATAGGGCCAAGGTGCTTGGCACGATGCAAGAGGCACACCTTAGCTAACAAACCTCTTCTGTTAAATGCCCGAGTCTCATACATATTCATAGATTTCTATGCATCATTCAACTATTCCTTTTTTGGTGTCTCTTGGGTTTCAAGTCCTCCCTATCCGGTTATCCTGCGTTCCACTTCTGATCAATAGATTCTTCATTCCAGGGTCGGAGGCCTGTCGATGTTATCTTCAACCAGATAGTCCAGGAATTTGGGGAATTTCCTTGCTCATCTTTGCTATCCTTAGTTAACTACATAAAGAAACATTCTACATATAATATAATCCCAAGAAATCACACTACTTTTCAAAATGAACTATACCACTTCATTTTCTTACATCACACATATGACATTCATTTTAATATTTGCGAAAAGCCAACAATACAATCTGCATTTATAACACTTGCGGTGCTGTGGCCACCGTCCTCATCTTCCTCAGTATGGTACCCAGCTACCTCAGCACCTCTGCCAAGGATGCTGCAGATGTTGCCTGACAGGTAACAGCATCTCTCTCCTCACAGCTGCACCAGGAATGGACACAGGGCTGATAGTGGGGCAGAGTGACCCCCAGGAGCCCCCCCATTTGTTTCTCCCCTCCCTTCTCCCAGCCTTGCCTGGCCCCTCTCTTTTTCCCGGCAGCAGCCCGTTTTTCCTTCCCTCTTCTTTTCCCCACTTCTGGGAGGCTGCTTGATTGCCTGGCTCCCTTCATTAGCATGATACCTCCTGGAAAATTGGTAAACAGAGGCGTATGAATGAGGTGTTGATTGCAATCAGCGGGGGAGAAGGGGGACTGAGAGCGCTGGAGAGGCCACCGACGCTTCTCAATCACCCGGTGGTCCGGGTCGGCTGCTGGAGAGGATCCGCTCCCCGGCACGACCCATGCGGGGCGGCCAACCCACGCACCTCGTGCTGGGAGCGGATCCTCTCCAGCCTGAGCATCCCTCTGCAGAGTGCTGCGTGCTCGCACTCTCGCCCTTCGCTCTTGGGAGCGTGGGATGCGGTCTGGGAGAGTCCATCCTCCCTGCCTGGAGGATGCTGGGCACCAGGACACGCTGTCCCGTGGGATGCATTGCTGGGCCAGGGCAGGGCGCAGCAGGGAAGAACTCAAAGGGATAAACCCATCACCCACCTCGGCGGTGTCTGATTCACCCTGGGCTGCTGCCAACAGCTCACCCACAAGTGTCTGTCATTAAGCATCTATTTAGGCGTGCAGAAGTTGCCTAATTTTTCAAGTGTGCTGCAAACCCCCAATGTCCTTGAAGTCAGTGGTTGCTGAAAGTACCTGATACCTCCAAAAATGAGTCACGGGGCACGTGCATCTGATGCCTAGCAGAAATAGGTAGGTAAAGGACCAGCCTGCGTGTGGAATGGACATTTCTCTACTAGTAAAGAGGGTGTCAGTGAGCATCAGAACACTCCTGGGTGCTGGGGAGAAATCCCCTGACCAATGCCAAGGCAGGCTGCAGCCCTGCTTTGCACAAGAAACTCCCAGAGTGATGGGAAACCCGGTGGGAAAGCGCCTTTCCCTGTGGAGCACTCTATTGGCACCCAGGCTGTCTCTGCTCCGTGTCCCCAGCACTGCTGGTCCCCAAAGGTGGCCTTTGCTCATGGGAGCCAAACTATTGTAAAGCCCTGCCTACAAAAGGCAGCCAAAATAGGATGCCTGAGGATTATTCCCCAGCCGTCCTCAGCAGGAAACATGATCACCGAGCATAAAGGCAGGAATTAGAGGAGGACACCTGAAGACAGGGGCTCAGGCTGGGAGAAGAATTCCTGCAGACGGAGGTAAAACACTGGCAGTGGTTTTTATTCCCCTGCATCTATTATTTGACCTTATAAAACTCTATTTGTGGAGGTGGTTGTTATTTTTTGTTAAAACTTTTAATCTAAAATCCCATTAGGCTCAGCGGTGTGTTCATTTGTGAGCAGAAGCAAAACAGTTTGGTGTTTGCTCATTCCTGTACCTTCCTCACTTCAAACAGATGTAATAAAGTATTTTCTCTTTCCTTCTTGTTTTCCTTTGTGGTTTGGCTTTCTTTAGGAGCCTTTGAGGCAGTTCAGCCTGGTTTTTCCCACTCCCCTGCACTGCACGTCTCTTCTAGCTCTGCTGCTTTCAGGTCTGTTGAAATCAAATAAATTCACAGGATGTCCTCTGAAGCAGGGACATTTTTTTGCCTGGCTCTCCTGCCAGTGGGGTTAAACCAGTCCATCCAGACTAAATTGTCTGACTTTAGGATAAAACAGCATTAAAAGATGCATCCAGGGTGTATTTTTGTGTGTATGCCCATCTCTGCCAGGCAGCAGCAGCCTGTGGAGGGGACAGTCTGGTCCCACACCCATGGAGGCATCACAGTGGCCCTTTACAGTGGCTTTTTCTTCACCCCCGTTTCTCTGTCATCTTTATTTCAGGAATTGCTTTAAAACCAGGCTTTGAATAATTCACTGGGAGCATACAGCAGTCCACACTGATTGCTTCGTCACAGCTTCCCTTGACTTCAATAATTCACTTTCCCACCAGGAGCTGATGTGCTTTCCTTGTACGTGGGTTTGCTGCTGAGCACACCCGGCTCCCAGAGCAAAGCTGGTCACGAGGAGGAGTAAAAGGGGATTTAAGGCCAAATGCCTTTGTTTTAAGAAGTGCTACATTTCAGGCAAGGCAGAGGGTTTGCCAGGCAGCTTCTCCAGCTGTGGGAAAGGAAACACCAGGTTCCCTGGGAGTTAGAGGCCATTGGTCACGCAGCCCCTTCCTTGATGTGAGGGTTTGGGGGCTGCTCCAGTGGGTCAGTATCCACTCCCCAAGAGCATCCCAGACCCCTGCAACCAGGGGTGTCCTCCAGCCCCACTGCTCCAACTATCTGAGAGCTACATCACACCTCAGTCTTCTTATGAGGTGTCTAGGCTTCTATTTTCCCCCAGAAAATCAAGCCAAAAGGCGTCAATTACTTGGCAGGAACAGAGAAATAAGAGCAGGAATGAGAGCAAGCCGTGGTGGTTCAGCAGCCTCTGCATCCAGGTCCTGCTTATTTGGGTAAATTAGGGTTTAAGTTAAAGGAAGCACAAAGGCTCCCATTGCAGTGTATTCATGGGAGAAGGTATGATACACATAAGGAGTAAATATAAAATATATAATGTACAAGTGTCTTGGTTTGAAAGCCAGGTGTCTGCCAAGAAAGGCGAGAACCTCCCTTGGAATGGAGAATATGACCCCTTTCCCCCAGAATTATTATAACTTGGAAATTAATTTGCTTTCAGGCAAAGACACGGGAGAAGGACTAACAGTTCTTTAACAGTGTGTGTGTATAACAAGGCAAACAAACACCAGCACCGGTACCACAACAAACGGGAGCAGCAAACCCCAGGAATTCCCTTCCCGCTCCTGGCGCTGCTTCCCCTTGGCGCAGTTCGGGCACGGCCGGCAGGGGGCGCTGCTGGCTCCCGGCCGGGCGGGG
>VZRF01011821.1:64001-208084 GCA_013396875.1 Vireo altiloquus
TCTCCTCTCCTCTCCTCTCCACCTCTTTTCCTCCAGTGTCCCCTCACAATTTCCCCCTGAGGTGCAGGTCGTTCATGGAAACAGATGAGCACTTTAGCCTGACTCTGTCTCCAGCTGTCAAATGCTGTAAATATCTGGGAGGTGGTTAAAGCTGGGAAAACATGGAGATGCTTTAAACACAGCCCAGAGCCAACCCCACTGCTGGTAGGGCTCATAAATATCCCCTCTGTGTTCCTGCTCTGTCAGGAGGAAGTAATAACAGTGAGCAAAAGCCAAAGCCCTCGTGGGGTGGCTTCAGCATCTCTGATGCCTCCTTACCCCTTCCAGAGCATGTCGAATAGCAGTGAGGAGGAAAACTCAGTTAGCTGGTGGGAGATGGTGGCACGGGAGTGTCCTCTGGGCATGAGATGGTGAGCTTGGGAGCCAGTACAAGCGGCTCAGCATGGAAGTCATTGTTTTTCCTATTATTTCCCCATTTTCAGCTGGCTGAGCAGCACTGAACATCTGCCTTAAGGCAAGTCACCTGGCCCAGCTCTTGAAACCACCAGCTTCATTGGCAGCAAATGAAGTCCTTGGCTGAAGAGAGAAATTGAAGACTTGAAACTATCTGTGCAGGAAACAGGTGAGAGTGAATGCTGTTAAACAGGGCATGAGACAGGAAACAGGGATTTGCCAGCGCAGAGCAAACCCTGGGCATCGCTGGGGAAGCCAGGGAAATGTCTCTCCTTTATCAACAGGCCACATCACCCCATCAGCCCTACAAGCCCAGGACCCACAGGGCAGCAGGACCCACTCTCGGCGAAGGTGGAGGCCTCATCTGGAGGCAGCACCGGCAACATAGCTCTGCCCCAGTTGTGATTTTTATAATAAGCTGAATTCTCAGCTGGACCCAGCAGAAAATCAATAGTGGGACTTGAGAAAGCAGTCAAAATCCATGGAGCTAAATTGGCCACCCCGCAGGCAGCCAGGCCTTCTCGGGCATTGTGATGTGCAGCCACACTGAAAGGGGAAAAATAGGACAATTTCAAAAATCCTTTGAAATAATTACCTAAGATTATTGAATTCTCTTGAAATACCAGGGCAAGATGCAGAAGTACTTTTTTAAAAGTTGGCAGTGGGAGCTGGAGGAGCAAGGGAAGCCACCTTCCTGCTGCCAAAGGCATCTGGGGACGGCTGAGGTGGGTTTTTCCCTTTCCCAATTAGATCCAAAAAGTGCCTGCCACTCCACCTGTGGAGCCTTATCTGTAGAGCAGCACATCGGCTTTAGCAGAAAGCCTTTCTTTCTCCAAAGTCTCTTTAATTCCATCCTTTTAGATCTGCCTTTTCAAGCGCAGCCTCGGCGCCTTCCATCTGCCCTTACAATAGAGACAGTGTCCTGAATCATTTTATTTTTGGCAGCTTTGCCTTCCGCTCCTCGTTGGCAGGGAAGCAGGGAGAAGATATCCCCCTCTCCACAGCCTCTGAGGATGCTGTTGGATTTGGGGGTGGCTATTTTGGTCCTCAGCTCCTCTACCAGTGGTGGATGCAGGACAGAGGGACACTGTTGGGTAGCATCCCGAGGCTGTGTGAGCCTGTCTGTGAATTACAGCACATGGCTTTTGCAGGTTTATAGCCAGGTGACTATAGGGACACCTGGCTATGCCATGTGCATCCTGTATCCCACCCCCACATCCACCCCATGGTAGCCCAGATTTGGGCTGGCCTTTGAACATTCCCCATTTGGGGCTGGGGAAGGCGTGGGAAGCCTTGACCAGAGTTTTCCATGCCTTACAACCTCTTCCAAGCTATAGGAAAAAAGACAGGGAGGAAAGTGAGGTAAAATATAAAGAAACAATTTTCCTCTGACATTTTTCTTTTCTTTTTCAATGTGAGCCCTTACAGGAGGAGGTCTTTAAAATTAATAATATTCTTTCTTTTCCTCTCTCTATTTCCGAGACTTCTGGTTTAAATTAATGAAATGTCAAATACTATTAAGTTCCAATGATGTGTTTGTGATAACCAAGGGACTGATTTTCAGCCAGTTTACAACTCTGATCCCATCTCTCACCCCCCTTCTCTTTTTTGGCTCTGATTAAAACTCCCTTTATTAGATTTACTCTTTCATGGGTTCCCTCTGATTTCTAGCCTTTGTGGTCCAAGGCTGGGGAAAACCTTTTCATTGAGCAGATTTGAAGGCTTTTTAGCATTCTGGTATTTTCCTGCCATGTCTGCTCAGGAGCTGGTGGGTACTCCCAGGCATGTCACCTGGGGTGCTGCAGGGCATGCCAGGACTGGACCCTGCCACTGGGATGTGGCTTTCAAGGCAGCAGGGATGCCAAGCTGTGTTTTCCCTTATGGTGCCTTTACCAGGACACTGTGAAAAGGAAAAAAAAAACCTCTGATGGCCACAAACTGCCTTGGGGAAGGCCAGACAGGGATCTCCAGAGAAGGCTTTCCCAAGTGCCTGAACAACCTGGCTAGGAATTGAGGCAGTTCACTTGCTTCCCTTGCTTCCCTGCCAAGGTCATGTGTTAAGGGTTGTACAGCTGGCAGCATGTCTAGAGGGATGAATTAGGGAAGGACAAATGGATGGACTAACAGCTAGATGGGCCCATCCTCTAATAGATGGCCAGCAAGGTGACAAGGTGCTCTTGCCAAGGGCTTCATTAGTCTCCTGTCTGGCTGTGCTCCCTGGCATACTGGAGGAGCTTAAAGGGTTAATCGGTAATTTAGGACTCAACACCAAAGATACAGCTGTTGTGAGAGAAGAAAGCCCTGTCGAAGGCTTTGGGAAATAATTTGCCTTGGCACTTTCTTATAAGACTGAATTGATTTTTGCTGGGCTGTGTCAGGCTGAATTATGAATGGGGGAAAGTAGGGCTGGTGCTCCTGGAGCTGAAGGTGTGATAATTAGAGGCACATGCGGAGGGGGCTTGGGGGCTGCCTCCTTCCAGGATTTCCCACGTGAATCCAGGACTCAAGAGCCCTCAGAGTCCTTGGAGAGATAGGTTTGTTTCAGCCTGGACACAGAGGTGGCTCCTGTGTTCGTGCCCCTCAGACTGGACCAGGAGAAGCCTTTTCTGGGCCATCTGGGACCATGTCCTCTCCCTGTCCAGGCAGTAAAGCAGCAGATCCTGCTTGCTGGAGGGTGAAACAAAGCATCACTCTCATCCTGGGAGGAGGTGGTAGTGTGCAAGGGGTGATCCCCTCACCCTGCCCTCAGTCCTGCCCTGCCCCCTGCAGTGCTACTGGGAAGGAACCGTGCCCCCAAGCCCTGTTCCTGCCCTTAAAATCTCCTGGTGCTGTGCCACTGCCTGCATCCACCTCCATCCGTCAGCACTGAGCCTGCTGCCCCCCAGGTGCGTTATCATGACCTGCTCAGATGCTGCTTTCCGAGGCAAAGGCATACCATTCTTGCAGGCTGCTGGGAATTGTAGTGCAGTAGAGCTAGCAGGCAGCAGTGGGGACAAAGCCGGGCTTCCAGCTGGCTGCTGGCCTGGCCTGTGGTGCAGAGCCAGCACCAGACCTTGCCCTGGCACACAGAGACCCCAGGAAACCTGCACCTGCCTCTGGCACCAGCCACCTCTCCAGAGCTCCGAGCATCCTGCCATGCAGCTTGGTTTTTGTTTGCCGGCTCGAGAGGAGGCACTGGGAAGAAAATGAGGTCTGGGCTTTTTCTTTTTTTCCCTTGCCCTTTTATTTATTGTCCTCTATTACGAACCAGCTCCAGCTCATCAGTAAGACCTGGGAACAGCAATTCCTGAATAAGAGAGATGCTGTAGAAAAGCCTTGCGTGATCGCAGCCACTTCCTAAACAAAGGGGCTCAGACTACTCACTTCTTTCCCTGCCCCTTTTCCCAGAAAATCCACCCCAAATAACAGCTTGTTCAATAAGCCGTCTGCTTCGTAATCAGTCTAACCCAGTAATAAGCACCGGACTCATCCAGCTTGGCACAGTGTCCCCTGGTTCCTGGGAGGATGGAAATGCCCTGCTCCCCAGGGAAACAGGCAGGCACAGAGAGGAGGCGGCTCTCACATCCAGCACTCTGGGAGGGGGAGAAGGGGGGGGACCTATCTCTGTTGCCTCCCGGAGCCGTGGTTTAGCCCTCCCCAGGTAATTGTGCATGGAAATGGATTCCCATTTCTCTGCTCAATCGTCCTGTTTGCTGTCACAGCCGAGCGTTTTGCATGTGCAATTACCCATCCCCGCACATCTCTGGGCACGCTCAGGTGTCGCCTGCCAGCCTCGGGCGGCGGCCGCGCAGCCACACCGCGCTGCCTTTGGGCTGTGATAGCACTCAAGCAGAAGCCATTTTCCATATGAAGCTGCAGGACCTATGGGATAAATAAATGGGTTGGAAAGCCAGGCTTTGTAATGAGTTAATTTAAAACCTGCCTTCCCTTCTTGTATATTAATTTACTTGGCATTATGTTTAATCTTTCAGTTACTGGGTTGCATTGGTTTCTTTCTCTCCTTCCCCCTCTGGCAGATCCCTGGGGTGCTCTGCCTTCAGCTGGAGCAGACAGAAGCTAAGCCAGGGGACCAGGCCTGGGCCAAGAGGAGCTGCTGTGTCCAGCAGGAGCTCAGAGTGCCACCTTGAAGGCTTCTGTTCTTGTGGATGCCCAACAGGTGTGGACAAATGCCCCGCAATGGAGGGGAGACCACTGCTGGCTATTCCTGGTGTCATTCCCAGGATGCTAATTCCTTTAACCAACTGGGAGGGTGGCACAGGGAATTAATCAGATGTGATAAGGACAATTGGAGCTGACAAGGCAGCAGGAAGTGGAAGCAGAGGACTGGGTGGAGGAGCTGAAATTTGGCTGGGGATGATCCTGCCCGAGCATCCATCACGCTGCTCCCATCCTCCTGGCAGCAGCCACGAAGCCTTGGGTGTGAGTGGATGGCACTTCACATGAGAACCTCTCTGAAGGGCACGGGAGGCCAGTGCAATGAATAAAAGGCTGCTGCAGCCAGGGGAAGCAGGGAAGAGCCGACAACAGCAGCTCTGCGGTGAGAATGAACAAGTGAACACTTGTCCATAATGAGGCTGTGATGCTGCCCTGTGCCCATGCCTGGTCTGGATCCCCACCGGATTGCTCACTGGTCCAGTCAAAGAGAAACCTGAGGGGGGATATTGCAGGCAGGGAGAAGTGGGGACAGAGGGAGCAGCAGGCAGGGCTTGGCAGGGCTCACCAGCAACCCAGGGATGCTGCAGCCATGAGTGCCAGAAAGTGTGGCAGGCACGTCTGACGGCATCAGGACGCCTCAGTGGGAGTGTCCCCGGCCATTCCCATCACCTGTCTCCGTGGGAGATTAGCTTAAACTGTCTTTTAGAAGGATGGATGGACCATCTAAAAGAATAAGAGACTATTTTGGAGGACTTGCCAGAGAGAGGAAGACGGGTGCAGGGCCCTGGGGCTACATCCAGCCCAGGGAGCATGGGGTCACAGGCAGGAGGTTTGATCTGTGCCTGCTGCCTGCTGCCTCTTCCTGGAGGGGGGAGCATGGGGAGCATCGCAGCAGCTGCTGCTGGGAACATCCCCTTCCCTCCCCTCTTGCTAACAAACGTAGGTGAAACTTGCTGTGCCATGACTTTAATCAGCAAAGAAAACTGCAAAGCCTTTTTTTTCCCTTTCCCCACCTGCTGAATTCAGCACCGAATGTGAATTAGGCGGCGTTTGGGCTTGGCTGCGCGCCCGCTTCCCGTGCTAATGCACGGAGCCAGACTCTCCCGCACCCCGAGCCTCCCCGGCTAATCCGAGGCGCGCTTGGATCAGCCTCTGGCATTTCACACTGTGCGCGTAACCCCCGGAGCTTAAAGGCTGCTTGCTGCCGGCTCAGCCCGTGCGGCTCCTCCGAGCAGCTGCCGCCAAGCTCAGCCCGTGCTGGGGAGCAGGAGTGGCCCTTGGTACCCATGGGTGGCTGGGCAGGGTGACTCCAGCAGGGACTTGCCTCACCGACCTTGGGAGCCAAATGCAGCTCTGGGGAGTGTGTTGTTGTGTTATCCCACACAGGTGTGCTCAGCAGCAACGGCCTCCTGCCCCAGGGAGAGATGCAGGAGTCAGCATCCCGGAGCTCTGCATGAGTGTGGGGTGCTGGAGCTGCACCCCTGGGCTCACACCTATAGGTTCACGAGCATGGCAGGAGTAATTTGTGGCTCCATTAGCACTGGGAGTTGGCATAGCAGCCCTGCAGTGTGTCCATTTGATAAGAAGCAAGTTCCACTGAATAATGAGCAGTAATTGGATTTCAGGGTTAACCAGCTTGCAGCAAAAATAGAAAAGAACAGAAAGCCATTGGATATTTCCGTTCTGGCTCATCAGACACTGGAAGTTTATCTCTGCTGAGAATAGCACAGGAGAGGTAAAGTTATTAGTGACCATCAGAGCATGGTGATACCATCTCCCTCTTGTGTTTAGTGGGATGAGTCTGTGCGTCCTCTGTGAGTTTCATTTAAGGCTATGGAAGTTTATAACCCCCTGCGGGAGAGCTCCACACGTGCACCAATGCAGTGTGGCAGAGAGGGGAGAAACCAGTTCTCCTTAGTGTGCAGGAGCACCTGGCCTCTCTGTTGCCAGTGTGAGGCAGAAGGCAATGTCTCCTGCCAGCGTCACCTCATCCAGGTAACAGTCTGGTGGGGGGAAGGCCAGCAGATGTGCAGCACCACCATGCCTGGAGCTGCGCTTGCCTGCTTTGGGGTGGCACCAGTGTAGGCGGGGTGGGCACTGGTGCCTGTGCTGAGCTCTGGGAGGTGTACACAGCCATGGTGGCCCATCTTCCAGCGAGATGAATTCATGCTGGGTGTGGTGCAGAGAAGGGCTATTAGCATGGGGCGGAATGGAAAGCCTGTCTTGTAAGATGAAGCTGAAAGCACTTGGCTTGTTTAGCCCAGCAAAGAAAGGCAAAACCGGAATATGATTAGTCTCCATAAATATACCGAGCAAGTAAACACCAGGTACAGAAAGGAACCATTTAAGCTAAAAGACTATGCTGGCACAAGAACAAATAGGCTTAAACTGGCTAATGTAGGCTGGAAATTAGGAGAAAGTTTTTAACCATGGCAAGCAGAGGAGGAAAAATACCTCATTGCTTTTCCAGATGGAACAGCACGTGAAGTGAGCAGAAAGCCAGCTGCCTGCAACTGCAGGGGTCTGGGGTGGGAGCCAGCAGGGTCCTGCCATGCCAGGCTCCTTCCAGGATGGCTGGTGCACGGTGCACAGCCGTGGAGGTCCTGGTTTCCCAAGGCAGGGAGCACTGTTCCTGCAGGCAGGGCGTGCTGACACCAGTCTCCCTCTGTTCAGGGGCTGGCAGGCACCTGGCGCTTGGGACAGTCCCCCAAAGTGCTTGGGGCAGAAGGAGTAATGAACCAGAGGCAGCCAGTGGCATCTACCAGCTTGGAAGGTGCCACAGGAGCAAAACCTTCACTGATCAGAGGAGGGCAGCTCAGAGCACCTGGATTAGGGCTGGGAACCTGCTGCCATCGCTGCTTGGTCTGCATTTTCACTGGGAATGGCACACAGCTGGGCCACCAACTCCAGATTTTACCTCCTGCATGAAATTATTCTCAATTCCCTGTATATTCTAGGGCCTGCCTAAAGATGGGTGAAGAATCTGCTGATGAGGACTCTAATCAGTTTTGAGAGCAGGTAATTTCTCAGCTAGAGATCATCTCCAAACAGGAAATCAGATTCAGGAGATACCTGCTTTATGCAGCACGTCATGGTGGACTCGAGCAAAGCTTGTGGAATAAGCAAAGCAGAGCTGGAATAAGAAGATCATTATGCATTAATTACTATTAATTACTATTAATTACTTCGCAATCCACACCTACCAGGTGTGCTTTCCTGTTTCACTTATCTCTAGTGTTAATGGAACAGGAATAATTCTAGACCCAATCCTGGCATCAGGGTAGGGTTTTTTGGCGATATTTCTCCTTTCTGAAATTGGAGGAAAGATGTTCCCTGCCATCATTGTGCGTTTAGAGTCTGGCAGCATGCCTGAGATCGTAGTAAGACACAAAAGCATCTGATGGAAGCGGCCACTGGATGGAGCCTTAAAGGTCATAACAATTCCCGGCTCCGGTACAGATGGTGTTCGCTGATGAAAAACACCAAGCAGGAAAGCAGTGAGCATCAGGGCTGCGGGATGCTGCAGAGCCCAAACTCACCGCACTGATCCCAGCTCCAGACGCCTGAGCCAGCTGCCAGCACCTCTGCCTGTCCTGCCCCCGGGTCCTGCCCTCGCTGTGGCGGCTGTAGACTGCTCGGGGCAGGGATGCGCTCGCACCCCGGGATGCTCTAAAACACCTCACCAAACACGTTGCTTCATTCCGGCAAGACAAATAGATAAAGCGACTGTATGAAGAGAATTCCAGTTTTGATTAAAACCCACAGACCTGCAAGCCTCGGCTCCTGCTTGAATAAGGACGAGGATAATACTGGCAGGAGAAAATGAAAACCTCTGACAGTATCTGAAGCAGAAGTGTGGGAGGGTGTCAGCTTTGGGAAAGGGGTTCCCAGCTTTCTCCTGGACAGGGTCTGGTGTGCCTAGCCCTTGACGGCTCCACTCCCTACAGCCCTGGGAAGGGGTAAGGCAAACTCAGCCAGTGGGATAAGGATTTTCTGGATGAGTGAACGAACGCACTCACTAAAAGGGGCTCTACGGGGGGACGAGAGCCATCACCGGGTCCAGCTGTTGGGACTCATCCTCACGGCACACCCAGCAGCCCAGGCGGTGATGGAGCGCTACGGGTGGCGTGGTGCATCTTGGAGGGGATATCAAAGAGCGCTCCCCCTGTGCAGGCGCTCTCCCTTTAAAGCAATCCCGGGGCCGAGNCGGAGAGCGGCGGGGAGCGGGGCGAGGGAGCCCGGCCGAGCCCTCCCGAGCGGCGGAGGATGCGCCGAGCCCCGGGGAGTCGAGCCCAGCTGCAGCGCGGCGCGTCCCGCCCGGCCGCCGCCCCAGCCCGCGCAGGTAACGGCGGCGGAGGGGACCGCGAGCACCGGGATGGGGTTTTGTGGGGGGAGAATATCCATCCCCCCGGAGGCAGGGGGGACACACACCCATGGTCCCTGGGGACCTGCGGCTCTGCAGCTCATCACTCTGCGAGTGGGACTTGATCCCCTCGCAGCGGGGCTGAGATGAGGGAAGGGTCCCCCGCGGAGTGAAGGGCTCCCCCGGCGCGAAGAGCTCCCTGGGGCAGGCAGAGACGGGGTCGCCGTGCTCTGCCCCCCCGCAATGCCCCGAGAGGCTGGAGGCCCAGCTCGGAGCCACGGCAGATGCTCAGTGCCAACCTCAAAACCGCCCCGATCGAAGCTTGGCTTTGAGGTTGGATGCATCCAGCAACCTCAGGCAGCTGGCGCGGGAGATAGGCAAAGCGTGGGGTGACAGGCTGGCTCCGTGAAACCAACTTTGGGCTGGTGCTGTGGGGCACCTGGCCCCCAGTGCTGCCCGTGGGGACAATGGGAGTCAGTCCTTGCTCAGAATAAAGATAGAGGAGATTACAAGGGTGCCTAGAACATCACAGCTGGGTCCCTAGGGACTGCTGGCTCCATGACGGGTGATGCCCCAGGTTTAGCAACAACAGGGGTTCGATTTGATCCCAGACACTTTGTTTCTAGCTCTTTGTTGATCAGAGGATCTGCCCCGCTGGGGAAGCTGCCTGCGTGCTTCTTACATCTTGCTCCCCTGCTAAATTAGGGCAAATTGCCAAGATGGCCCCCCGCTCCCTTGCCCATGTCTCTATTGAGAAACTTGAGTCTCATCTCATGTTCCTCGACTTGTACAGGAGCAACCCACCACAACAGCGACCCGAGGGCCCCAGGGCTCTCCTTTTATCTGCTGCGCTGCTAACAGAGGAGAGAGAGGTTTAATTATCCTCAAGTGTCAGTTCAAGATAGATCTGCTGGGACACAGCTCTTGGCAGGTGCAAAATAACAGGACGTTTTCATGCATGGGAGGCTGAGCTGGGAACAGTTCAGCGGTTTAATTGGAAAGGTTCATATCAGGGTACAGAAAATGGGACGGTGCAGGCTCCAGCAGTGATCCCAGTGCTGCAGCCGTGGGAAGGGAAGATGGATGCCAGAGGCTAAGAACTTTCTCTGGTGCATTGTTTTGTGGGCTTGGAGCACAGCAGGTGCTCTGGACTGGTAGCACAACCTCAAGTCCATGCTGTCCTCTGAGGCGCTGATGTGTTTTCAGCCTCACTTGGTTTCTCAGCTTTTCAGTCAGTTCCCATGAGAGTCCTTGCAGGGCCACTGGGAGATGTGCCCTGTTTTATGGGGCATCCGAGAGCTGAGAGTGAGTGAATTACTCCAGAACCAGGGCACTCTGGAGCTGTCTTCTAGGCATGTGAGGTGGGATGGCCTCAGGGCTTATGGAACAGCTTTTCCTTCCTCCTCCTGCCAAAATCCCTGAAATGGTTTACAGGAGAGCTCAAGCTTTTGAAGAGTTTCAGTTCTCCAAATCCATGGGGAAAAGTCCCTTCTCTCACCAAACAGCTGTGGCATGGGACTTTGACTCCCAGGGAGATGCCTCCACTCTGCCTGAGCTGCAGTGCTGGATGCATGGAGCATCTGTTTCCTCATCTCTTGTCCAATCCATGCCATGGTTGTTGGCCCCTGGAGCTGGGCTTGGATCAGAAAGCAGAACCTCCTCCAGCTGTGGCGTCCCACAGTAGCCATATTTCTACCACAAAATGAGACCTCTCTGTGTCCAGACCCTGTAATCATCCTGGTCTGGGACACTCCAGCACGAGGAGGAAGGATGTCCTATTTTATTTTATTGTCCATCCACATATGCTGAGCTCTTCTCTGTGCTCATTCCCAGGGGACCATGGGATAGATATTGTAAAGAAACATTGCCCCCATCTCTTCTGGCTCCTTGGAGGGGACATGATATCCTAATTTTCCAGTGAAGTCATGGTGTTGTGCTGTTGTAGTTATGTTCCTTGTTTTAGGGTCCAAGATAATGACTTAGCTGTACTTCGTTTCAGTGCTGGGTGTTACATGCCAGCCCTCACGCTGTTCCTACCAGCACGAAACAGCAGTTGGCGTTAGAGGTCTGGGGTTGGCCTGTCTCATCTATAGCAATGATGTTCTAGCCCCCCCTTTGCCAATTGTTGGTGACTTTTTCTGACACTGTGAGAGGACATTCAGTAAACACGCTGAGTTCTGTAGTTGTGCTGAGATGGTGTTTTCAGGAAGACCCAATTATTAAATGTCATTTGGCATCATCCCCTTCCCACTTGTGCTTGGTGAACACTGCCATTTGCTTGCAGCCATGCTCCAGTCCTGCCAGAGTCACATCCCTCCTTTGCAAACCTCGGTTAGTGAAACTTGTGGGTTGTTGTTTGGGTGAAAACCTTGCGCATACTCCTGGTGCTGTGACCTGTGTGGTGCTGGTCCTGATGCAGGAGTGCTAGGTATCTGGCTAGGGGTAACTTGAGGGAGGGCAGCTCTGAGAGGAGACTTTCTGTCCTTTGTCATAGTTAACTGTGCCTGAGTCTCTGACAAAGGTATTTTAGAGATGAGATTGAGGAGCAGAAGCTCCTCCTCACTTCTCCTTGGAGGTAAAGCAACTGGGAGATGGACCAAGCAAGAGCAGAACCCTCACTCATTTCAAGTGCAACAATCTTTTGGTGTCACCTGTGACAGGAACGTATTTAGACTTGATATATATCCTCTGCCTTGACTTTGGGCTTTGGATCAAGGCGTAAGAGCTTTTGATGCTTGCACACACAATAAGGGGAAAAAAAAATAAAACCACAATCCTCAAAATATTTGCAAATCCAAGAGCTTATCCTCACCCTGGGTAGGCAAAACTAACCAAAGGTAGGATCAGTAACCACAGAATCAGCCACTTTCATCATCAAACATGAGGGCTGGGACACAGCTAGCACGGAGCAGCATAACCACACAGAGTCCCTAGGGGGATGCTCGGGATCTGGCACCATGGGTTTTTCCTTTAATACCTTTACAGTGAGCAGCTTGGCAATCAGCAGGGATCCCAGCCATACGCAGATGGGGTTGCGCTTCAGATGGGTGTGACAAAGAAACAAAGGCTGCTTGTGATACCGAGGACACTCACTGAATGAACCTCTTGCTGGGGCTCTGTGAGGGCAGTAGCTGATTCAGGACCAAATGGGCTGAGCTAATGCAAGCCCCCACCTTTGTCAAAGGGGTCTGATAACTTCAACTGATAACTGAAGTGCTGAGAAGGGAGAACACCCACACTTTTAGCCCAGGGAGGAGATTTAAGCCATCCCTGCAAAGCTGAAAACATCCTATCTGGAGATCAGCACATCAATGCCAACAGTAATAACAGTAAAGGGGCTGGTTGTACAGCATCCCATCACTTTAGCCCTCTCCAGTGAGGCCAGTTCCTGCTGCTGGTGAGCAGGGGCCATCCTCTCTCTGTACTTGGTGTGGTGGGAAGGTGGAGTTGTGTGGTGAGATGTGAAGGGATCCTGGCATATCGGCATCAGTGGTGCATGATGCCCTGAGACAGGCATTGCTGAAGCTGACTGTGTGGGGTGTGTGTAGCAGCAATGGGGAGAAGATGGGCTGGCATCTGGCCTTCAGATGTCCTTCTGCCACGCTGAAAGCAAACTTGGAGCTAGAAGTAGGGCAGGTGGCATCTCTCTCACTAGAACTTGTGTTAAGCCTGGCTGGTGTGTGCTCCATGCACAGCAGTGAGCCCAGGTTGCCCCAGAGCAAAGTGGCAGTGGACCAGGACAGCCAATCCCTTGGTAAAGTCAGCAGGGACCCAGAAACCCAGCCCACAGGGAGCACTGCAAGGCTGAAGGTTTTCTCCCAGAGTGTTTGGACCTGGGACATCAGCTGGAGTGACAGCATCGCCCAAGCACCCCAGGGGTGTCACACACCCTGGGGTCAGGCCAGTCCACCTGGAGATGCATGGCATTATCTCTCAAATGCCTTTCAATGCAATAGGATGGCCTGACTGATTGGATTGTGTTCTGTAATTAATTAGCTGGGTGCACCGTATGGGGAGCAGCATCAGTGGGAAGAGAGGGGGGAATCTGCCAGCAAGAGCTGTTAAGATTCAAATGTCCATTTCTCATTAAACCAGCCTCGTGCAGCATTAGTCCCTGGGCACAAGGGGTTAGTTCCAGCATCCTGGCCCTTTTCACAAGTAATGTTGTTTTACTGCCTGGCCATTTCCCCAGAGCCTGTGTCCTGAGAGCCCCAACCAACTTGCCTGGCCTTGGGGACCACCAGGAGGGAAGAGCTTGTTCAGGCTGGCATGTTTTGGGGGTGGTGAGAGGGTGCCCCCTCCTGCCAGGGTCACAAACCCTGCAAGGTCTGTAGGATGGCTCCAGGAGTTAGGGGCTGCTGGGCATGGCTGGCAGAAGTCCCATTGCTCTTCCCTCCCACACCTTATGGGCTTCTCCCCACTCCCCTCCTGCTCCCAAACCTGCCGTGCCTCTGCTCGGCTTCTTTGTCTACTTTTAGCATCCATTTGTGCCTTTAATCAGACAGCATCCCCCTTAGGGTGGGTTTTTCTCTTTGTGTTTACTGTGGGGATTAATCAGGACCTGCAGCGTAAGGGAAACCTGCAACGGCTCCTCGTTTTTTGTTTGATTTGGGAAATGCTGCTGGGCTGGGCTCACGTTTCAGGTCTGTGCTGTTTTTTACAGGGTGCATTTTGGGAGTGTTGTGGGAAGAGGGAGTGTCCCTGGCTGCCCTGGGCAGGGGTCTTTCCTGGGCATGGCATCCTTTGGGCCTGGGGTCGCTCCCTCCCTCCTGTATGGACCAGGTATGGTCCTGTATGGTCTCCTCACAGGAGAGAGGTGCCTCCCCTGTGAGGTGGGACCTGTTTTCTGCTCAGGTGACCCCACCAATCTATCCAACACCCATGGATCTGTCTGCAGCTCCCAGGTTCCTGCAGCACCCGTTTGGAATGTAGTGAGCTGGGATGTTTGCTGCTAACAGGCACCTCTGTGCTCTTGTAAAATTTCAAGCTGGCTTGTGATGGGGAAATTGAACTTTGCCCATAAATGCTTGCTCAAAATGGTCCCTTCACCTGTGTTTGGGGGTCTGGAATGGGCTTTCCCCATCCTCAGTGCTGCAAGGAGGTGGGCGTGGAGGAGGGCAGTGTAAAACTCCAGAGGGTTGTTGTTGCCGCCAAGCTGGAAAAGAGTTGTAATGCTGTCTGCTCCAATGGCTGATAAATCTTGGAGGAAAAAACAAAGAAAAAACAACAAAAAAAGTCATGTGCCTGCTCCGCTTAACCCACAAAGGAAAACCATGTCATTTTAAAAAGAAAAGCTGTTAAAAATAGAATTTTTTAGCAGAGAATGCCACTCAGAGGAGTCAATGAGCTCCATTTCAAGAGCTGGGAAACAAAACGCTCCAGGGGCTGTGAAAGGAAGTCTTTCCTTTTCCAGCTCCCTGAGTGTCAGGTGTGGCTCCTCAAGCTTGTTGTTTTCCATCTGGCTGTGCCAGATCCAGCCAGGCTGTGGTGGTCACTGGCTGCTCCCGGCTGCTGCTGCTTGCTGGGAGTGGGGAATTCACCATCTTGGGAAGGGGAGAAGCTGTGACTCAGACTTGTGTTACATCTTGCCTTGGGTTTCCTACTCGCCAACAGGGCTGAAGGGGAGGTGGTGAGGCCCTTCTTTATTTATTTAATTTTTAATTGGCTAAGGAGCCCTCTCATTTGCTTTGGTTCTGACTAATGAGATGCGCCTCGCTTTGACAGCGTGTCACAAGCAATAAATTTCTCAGGAGCTTCTGGGCTGCGTGGATGCCCTCATGCTCCTGCCTGGCTCACCCTGTGCTGCTGCCCCAGCCTGGTCCCTGAGCATCATCCCAGCGAAGGAGAGGAGGGTTGGGATGAAGAGGTCTGGGTGTGAAATGTGTGGTCTCTTTGGGCTGGCCTCAGGGCTGGACATTTGGGGGCTTCCTATATTGTTTGTCTGGGCTGGAAACTGGAAAGTAGAAATCGCCGAGGACCCAGACAAGCTGTTGTTTAGCAGCCATGATCTCTGTTGTGTTTTCCCAAAGATCTCAGCTGTGCCTCAGGGTGTGAGCACTGTGCCAGGCTCCAGCTAATCTCACCAGGGGCTTGGGCTGGCTGGCAGTGAACCAGCATGCCAGTGAAGATCCTGTGGAAGACTTTCATTCCCATAAAAAATGCATTTTTTTGTTGGAAGGTTTTGCAGGAGCATGTCTCTTTTGGTGAGAAGAGAAGGGGTCTCCAGTAGGAAAATCTAGATGGATCCATGATTTTCAAGGCATTTCTCATGGGGCTTTATCAAAAAGGGCCTGGTTGCTGCAGGGGGGTGCAGAGATGAAATTCTCCTTCCTTGCCATCCTGCTGTGGTCAGGGTGTGGGCTGCAGTTCTCCCGGGATCCTTGCTCTGAAGCATCCTTGTGTGCATTAGGAGCATATAGTATAGGTGTTGTGTTGTGTAGGTGTTATGTGATGCTGATACATCACAGTTGAGGAGAAGGGTCATGGGTGAGCTGAGGGCCACCCTGGGGCAGGGATGCTCAGCCACATCTGACCAGAGCAGAAGGAGTTGGATGCTGCTTTGTTTGAGGGCATGGACACCTTGGTGCTGTTCGTCACCTCTTGCTGGGTGACACTAACCTTCACTCTCCTGGAGTTGTTAAGGGACTGCCTGAGGTTTCAAATCATTGATGGGAAGCACTAACTATTAGCACTTCTTCTCTTTGTATTCGTGATGGATTCTCTTTAGGCGTTCCTCTTAGTGGCTATCCACTGTTAGCTTTTGTTTTCTCCTCAATAGCTTGTCTAATAAACGCCATTATCTTGGGCACAAATCTACTTCATGTCTCAATTCCACTTGGCGGGAGTTGGTAATAACAGCTGAACAACATCCTTTGAAAAGGGACTCTGTCACCAGCAGCCCTGGATGCCACTTCTCCGCTTCCCACACTTGTCCCCAGAGCAGATAAAGACAAGGGGAAGGCACGTGGCCAGAAAGCAAAAGGGACATCGTCCTGATAAATTGGATGTCTGAGCAATGCCAGCAGCAGTCAGTGCAGCAGCTCCAGGGATCAGGGCAGCTCAGGCCTTGCCACCTTGGTCATTAGAGGAGATGTGCTTATGGCCTGGGATCCTTCCTAATTCCAGCAGATTAGAGGGAAAGGATGGTGGTGAAAGGTGACAGCTTGCAGGGAAGATCAGGAGTATTTCTTACAGCTTGAAGGAGCTTCTTATCTGTGGCCAAATCAAGCTGTTGCCTCCCAGCCTGAATCTGGTCCTGAAAAGGCTTTAACTGGTAGCTGGTGGGTGCTTACTGGGTTTTGGGTCAGCCTGCAGGTCTGTGAGGGGAAGTATTAAGGCAGCTCCGTGTTTTGGCTGAGGGCAGCATGTTCCCAAGGGTGTTTAAGTCCATGGATACCTGACTCTGATATCACTGCAATGACTTTTTTACTGTCCCTACTGCATGAGCAGATGAAGCAGAGGGCGAGAAGTGTTTTAATTAGAACAAATTCGATTTATTTCTACTGGACGATGCTGTGCTGAGCTGCTGTGTTTTCAGAGCTTCCCAAGGAGGATATTCCATGCTCAGGGAGAAGGGGACCACCAGTGGGAGCAAGCTGCCCCATCTCCTCTCAATTATCCTATTGCTGGGATGTCTGGCTGCTTTCAGTATCTGTCCCCTCCCTGAGTTATAAATACTTTATCCTCTCAGTTTCTACTGCTTCAAATATATATATATTTTTAAAATGGCATTTTCTTTTTCTATTTTTTCCTGGCTTGGTTCTTGTATTTCAAAACACGCCCGCCATGCGCGTAGCGCTCAGACATGCTCTCGGCTTCCCCCCAAATGTAATTGCTTTAAAACTGCAGATAGTTGGCGAAAGCAATTTTCTCTCCATTACGGAAGACTCCAGCTCCTCTCATCCTTCATGCAAGTCACTCTCCCCCAGCCCTGCCTTCTCTCTGCTGCTGTGCAATGCTCAGCACTGGGGCTTGTGGTACTGCTTTCCAGAATGACGCTCCCGTTTTCCCAGGCTCGAGTGGTGCATGGTGAGGACCTCTCTGAGGGGGATAAGTGGCTTCTACCACAGCTTCTGCTGAGCAAGGGCGATGCTGGCTGGCAGCAAAGGTCTTCCCTTGGCTGCGCCGGTCTCCCTGGTGGGATGGGTACCTGTGCCAGGCACGTGTTCACCGCGGTTTGCAGCTCCACCACGCACACATGGTGTGTTTAACATGCTCTTTCTGTCCGCAGGACGTGTTGGGCTTTCAAAGACATTAATGATGGAAAATAAATTGGAATCCAAGAGAAATAATCTTTAGGCATTCTCTGTAGGCCTTGTCTTGCCTTGCCTTCCTCAGCCATGTTGAAGGCTGTGACTGGAGGGGAATATAAATGAGGAGAGCCCCAGGTCTCTCTGATCTGTTATGATGCCTTGTGCTTAGTGGATCTCGCTGCAGGGAGCCTGTCTGCTCACTGGTGCTGATAAACCCAAGGGGGGCTTGAGAGGGTGGAAGTCCTGAGGGGTTGCTGGACCTTCTTGGAGGGCTTGGGGTCCTAAGTTAAAGGAGGTTGAGGCACACCATGTCTTCCAAGGGTCTGTGCCCTGCTTGGGGGATTTTAGTGTCACTGTCAATCTAGGGCAGCAGTTGTCTTTGGTTCTGCAGCAACCTGTCCTGGGGAACCAGGCCCTTACGTCAGCTGCTCACACTGCAGATGGAGTTAGGTCACAGGTAAATGTACCTGAACATGCTCATGCATGCTGTGGCTGCAGTGTTCCCTGCCCTGTGCTCAGACCCCATAAGGTGCTGATCTCCTGCTTGGAGGGGAAGAAGTGATTCCCCAGGACCACCACCCACATCAGGTAGGGATCATGCTGGTCATCACCCCAAGATGTCCCTACTGAGGCCACCAGCGTCTCCAGAAGCACCCAGAAATGTCTTGTCTGGACACCCTCACAGCAGGAGAGGCTGCAGTGGCTTTGTCAGCATCAAAGCTTTTGGTCCCTGGAGGAGAGCCAGTGTGCCATAAAACCTGCTCATTTCTCCTGCCCTGCTCCTGCAAAGTGAGCGTGGAGCTGGCATGGACCAGGAGTCCACAGGGAGCCATAGCTCACACTGGCCTCTGTCGAGAGCCTGTTAAAGCACCACTGCCTATCTTAGCCGCCCCCTGGGCTGCTCTTGGACATGAACCAGCCTTGTAATGAGAGCTTTCTCTATGTCTGTTTGTTTTCTAAACATCAGTTTAATGTCTGGAAAATCCTGGTGCAGCGGAGCCTGGAGCACTTCAAAGATGCTGCAGGAGAGGAGGGGGCTCTGTAGGGACCCTGCCTATGCTGGGTGTGGAGAGAAACCTGGCTGGCCACCACAGCCAGCTTCCCATTTCCAAGAAATTTGGCTTGGTGTGTTGAGGGAGACATTGAGCTTTGCTCCCACATCACAGACCCGTCACTGTGAGAACCTGGCGTGGTACATACCGTGTCCTCCATCCTTGAATATTTGAGGATGGAGGCCTAGATGGAGACCTGAGGGTTTGAGTGGGGAGGATTCATGGGTCTGAAACCTGCTGTAGTTGTTACATTAGCATGTTGAGTGATGCTCGTGCATCCCTCTCTTAGGGGATGGTGCTGGTGGCTTCCACTTCTCAGTAGGATGGAGTCAAGGCCATCTGGCTGCTCCAAGGTGCTCCATAGATCCCCAAAGTGGCACTTCTTGCAGTGGTATCCTTCCAGTCATGTAGTTCTGTGTTGTCTTAATGGTGTCAAGTTCTGAATGAGCTTGGGCAATTTGCTTTATAAAGCAATGCACTAAATATGTCAACACTCAGTGAATGTTTTTAATATAATATTTCAGATTGTTTTGAAAGAAGCCAAGATCCTGCTTTCCCTCTTCATTAGGAACGTTTTATGTGAAAGAGATGAACAATAGAGAGAGTTTGCCAGAGAGAAAGCTTTCCCAAGTATTTGTTGCTGCTGAGAAATCAGCTGCTTTTTACAAAAAAACCCTCAATGCATAACTATCAGGGCAATTAAGCAGCTTGTAAGCTGCCAAGGAAGGTTATAGAATTGGCTTTGCTGGAGATGTTGGAGGCCAGGCTAGACTGTAGCCATTGGGTGTGTTTTAGGCACAGTAAATCCCAGTTTCCAAAGGGGAAATGGACTAAATGACCCACCAGGAGCTCCTGGACTCTTGGGAGTTTCAGGCAGATAATCTGAGCTGCTCTGGCATGAGCAATTCCAGGCTGATGGAGTGAGTGGGTTTGTGAATCTCATGCTGTTTCAGCCCAGAACTGATGGCTTTGGCTTTTAACTCAGTTTCCGGAAGGACCAGGGGTGGGTTCTGTCCTGGTCTCCAGCTGGGAGACTTGGCCTCCTGCCATGGAAAGGGTAAGACCTTCTGCCTGCCTGGCTGCAAAGCTCTGTTCTGGCTGGCGCTATTCAAAAGAAAAGAAACCCAAAAAATCCCACTGCAGTACTTTCATCAGGGAAACTGGGTTCATGTCTGTTCTCCAAAGAGCTTCTCTTTCATCACAAGTTGGAGGAAACTTAGAGGGAACTGAAAACTTCCCTCTTCAATGAGGACAGACCTGGAGAGATGATGGGAGGAAGCTGTCAAAGCCCCTGCCAGCCCTAGCTCTCTTTCCATCAGGCCTCCTCAGCTGAGGTCCCAAGAGATATTCTGAGATTATTTCCTCATTATAGGGAGGGCAGCCAAGATCTTGGAGCCTTCCCATCATGGAAAAGCCTGTCTGAAAGGCAGGGAGCCCCAGCATCATTAGTTGGGGTGATTGGCACTGGGGTAGTGGACCCTGGAGAGAGATTTGAGTGAAGAGGGCAATCCTACAGCCAGAATCAGCCCAGGAGAAATGCTCCAGAGGGGAGATTGTGCAGATGTTGGCACGACAGCTGGCTGTGCTGGAATGTGGGCTGCAGTTGGATGCTCTGACCCAGGGCAGGGCAGGAGGGAACTGACTGGGTGGCACTGAGGTGAGACCTGGCATTTTGTGTGTGTGCTCATTGCAAGATGCTGCTGGGTCACGGGATGGGAGAGGGTCCCTGGGGATGCTGCTGCCCTGCTGCACCCAGGACAGGCAGGATCTGGTTTTTCTTCACCTCCTGGTAATCCTGTACTCAAATATTCTTGCTGCAGATCTGGTTTTTATCTTTCTTTTTTTTTTTTTTACCACTCCTAAATGGAGAGTTTAAGCCTATTCTTTTGTTTTCTGTGAAAGGAGCAGTAAATCCTTTATCCTGTCTGGCTATTTCTGTGTGCGTATTTTCTCATTGTGCTCTAGCTTGTCAGCTGTGTCAAAGCCCGGAAACCTTGGCCTCTGTTGGACTTCAGACTTGGATTTCTCTGTATTTAACAACACAGGCTCCCTTGGACTAACAGTTCTTTTTTCTCCCCTTGGTGTCTTTTTTTGTTGTTGTTTTTGGTTTGGGTTTTTTTTTTTCCCCCCCAAAAAATACCTGGTTAAAAAAATCCCTGACAAGAGGGAGCAAGCAGAGTGGTTGTTGGGTTCATTTCCAGCACATCTTGCCAGTGCTGGCAAGGAATCACAGCCAGCATGTCCTTCTGTGCCCCTGTGCTTCTAGGGTACCAGGGCTGCCCAGGGAAGGGGAAACCCCCTGGGTGAGGGAGCTTTCTGGAGATTAGCTTGGCATCGGCGGGTGCCTAATGCTCCGGCAGTGGATGTGATGAGCACAAAGGCAGGATTTCGGCAGGATTAGCCGGGGGAGAGGAGGATGGATGGAGGGATGGAGGGATGGAGGGATGGATGGATGGATGGATGGATGGATGGATGGATGGATGGAGGGATGGATGGATGGCTGCCTCTGTGCCAGGGCCCTGTGCCAGCTCCAGCTGCCGTGCCCACTCCTGGGAGCAAGTGTGGGGTGTCTCCCTGGGGGGATCTGACGGAGTGACAGCCAGTCAGCCATCCCCAAGGCTGGAGAGAGGAAGAATGAGCTGCGGCACTGGTGGCTGCAGGAGGGACCGAGGATGGTGGCAAGTGAACTGCAGCCTGCTCTGTGGCCCGACAGTGGTGGCAGCAGCCTCAGGAAGCTGCCAAGGGAGGCTGTAGAATTGGCTTTGCTAGAGATGTTGAAGGCCAGGCTTGACCACTGGGCATGCTTTAGGCACAGTAAATCCCAGTTCCCGAAGCGAAAATGGACTAAATGACCCACCAGCAGCTCCTGGTCTCCTGGAAGTTTCAGAAATACGGACTGAGCTGTGCTGGCATGAGCAATTCCAGGCTGGAAGAGTGAGGGGGGTTGTGAATCTCGTACTGTTTCAGCCCAGAATTGATGCCTTTGGCTTTTAACTCACTTCCCAGCAGGACCAGGGGTGGGTTCTGTCCTGGTCTCCAGCTGGGAGCCCAGTAGCCAGTGACCCACATTCTCTGGGGTTAGCTCCAACAGCTGTGCTGGTACTCCATGAATGTCATGGCAGCTCACCACGCCAGGCAGCATGGGTGTTTGTGCGAGAACAAAAGAATAAACAATGGAAACTGTGATTAATTAGTGCAGCTAATTAGCAGTGTGCTTGGCCTGGGCTGGAACTTGGTGAGGTGCCAAAATCAGAGAAGCCACAGGAGAAACTCTGATTGGAACCGCTCTGGGGAGGAAGCAGGGAAAGGGAGAAGATGCTTTCCCAGCACCTCTTTGCAATTTGCTACATAGAGAGGTCGGACTGGGGCCATCACTGCCCTTACACCCTGCAGGTGCTGCTGTTGCCCTCCCCAGCAGCATCCTCCCATTCCCTGGTGATGCCTGCCCTGAGAGATCACTTCCCTAGCCACAGTCAGCATCAGGAGCTGGGTGTTACACCAGTGCTGCAGGTGTTAATTAATGAGCCCTCGTTCAGGTCGGTGGGGTTGCCTTCCCCATGGAATAGGATCCTGTTTTCTTGCCTTCCCCTACACCATACAGCCCCTTTTTCTTTGCTCTCCATTTGCAAATTAGCGCAAGGACCACGATCAGCAAACAAATTTGCAGCGAGCTCATGGCAGACTTGGAGATTTGGAAGAATCCTTGGCAAATATTTGCCAGCCTCCACCGCAAACCTCGTGAATACTTTTCATGACAGAGAGATGCTGAGCTTAGCTGGCATCTTGGGGTAGGATGGCAGACCTCAGGTAGGGGATGGCTGCTAAAAAATACCTGAGCTAAGAGGTGTTTTTTAACTTGCTTCCACCCCTCCTGTCCCCTGCCCTCAGGCTGTGCAGTGTGGAGATAGGCAGAGATGGGATACACTTGGCCTCCATGTTGGATGGTGCATGTGGGTGTCAGGGCCAGCCCGCGGGCACTGGGGCACCAGGGCACCATGCCCACAGGTCAGCGCGGCTCTCGTGAGCTGCGGGAGAACGGGGGAGCACCCCCACACCCCCACACCCCCACACCCCCTTTTCCCCTCCGTGGGGCGGGGGTTTGGGGTGGGAAGGGCCCCAGGGGTCCCCGCAGGGACCTGTGCTGTCACTGGTGGATGGGTGGGTTTGGCCCCCGTGGCCCCGAGTTTGGGCCTGGCTGCCCATGGGCCTCCCGGTGCTGCCTGTGGGCTCAGGGGGCTCCTGGCAGTGCCAGGGCAGAGGGGTTCTGCTCTGTTGTGCCCGACCCCCACCCCAGTATTCACCTTCATTGTGGCAGGGTGGGGGTCAATATTTTATTTTAATAAAATACAATATTTTATTGTATTTTCAGTAACACTGTCATTTGGGAGATGTGTAATAGTAATTTAATAATTTTTAAGGGTCTGTTTTAATTAGGGGGCTTGGACTAGATGATCTCCAGAGGTTCCTGTCAACCCTATCAATTCTGTGGCTGCAGCCGTAGCAGGATCACATCATTGCCATTAAAAGGTGGCTGTGCCTAAATGCCATTTGCTAAGCGAGGTCTGAGGCAGTGCCCTTTGGAGTAATTGGGAGACGTGGCCCCTTTTTTTTGAGGACAGGACAGTCTATTTTTCAAGGTGCCATCACTTTATTATTAATTTATTAAACACTGACTGCTCAAAACTGTTTGAGGCGCAAAAAGAGGATGTGAGTTCTGCCTTGGGGACCTCACCACTAAATACATGTATTAAATCAAACTCTTGCTGGAGAGAAGCGTGCTGCATATGAAGGTGAAGCTGCTCAGAGGATGGGTGGATGTGGATGTACAACCTCCATCAGCAAAGGGTCTTGCTTCCCTTTCTATTTTGAATTCAGGAGGAGTGATCACAGATCAGCAGGTCAAGGACCTGCTTTCTCTAAGCATTTCAGAGGTTGCAGTGGAACCCCTTGACTTGTGAGCAATGGACAGAGCTCCCCTGGCCTTGTGAGAGCCCCAGCTGGGCCTGTTGAGCTGGGGGGTCCTTCTCTTGCATATTCATGGTTGTGTGCATCAGTATGGGCCAGAGGCTGCTTGCCCAGGTGAGCTTGTGCCTTCTCTTCCTCCCCACTAGTGATGCTGGAAGCATATAACACTCTCTGGCAACTGCTCCCAAAATCACCCTGTGCCTGGCAGGAGCCCCTCAGGGGATGCTGGACCCCTTCAGGTATCCACATCTGCTTAGTGTCCAGATCCCACTGGTTTCCTCTCCTTGATGATGGGGAGGAGGAGAAATAAGAGCAATACAGAAAAATATCAATATATTAAGTTCTTCACCTTCCTAACTTTCAAGTCAGCCTTTCTGTGGGGTTGGGTTTGCTTGGTGTGTGCTTGAGGCCGCGTGTTTCCAGACTGACATCTTCTGTACCTTCCCATCCACAGTCCCCTGTGCCCGGGAGCCATGAGCCACCCTCAGCGCCCGCAGAGCCGCCGGAGCAGCCCCCCAGCCGCAGCCCCCTGCCACTCTTAGGCTTCCCTGCTCCCCTGGAAGGTGCTCGTCGCTGGCGAGGAGAACCAGCTGTGCCCGCACCCAGCCTCCCACACCCCTCCCAAGGTAAGGATGCCCATGAAAAGCAAAGGCAACCCAATTCCACTTGGCAAATTCAAGTGAAATCAGGTTGTTTCTTGTGACCTTGCATCTCCTACCTGCTTTTCTCTGCCTCATCTTGCTGGGAGGAAAGTTTCTGGCTTGGGGGTGAGAATTTCTCTTGCAATTAAGAGGTGATTTTGAATGCAGGGTAGCTGCTGGTGAAACCTGTTGCTTGCAGACTGTATTCCACTGGAATTTGCTCATCGTTTTAGAAACTGCTCTGCTGATGCAAGGAGCCAGGCTTGGGTGGGACTGGCGCCTCGTGACTGCCTCTGCTTCCCTGATGTACTTCCGAGGATAATTGTCTATAATTTGCCTCTTAACGATGCTCTGGAGGCTTCCAAGCATGAGCTGCCTTTCCTCCCAACTGTAAAAGGCCTTTGGGGTATTGGAGGCTTCTTGCGATGGGAGAGTAAGGGGTGGCTGGGGGAGGGCATGTGGGAGGGGACCAAGTCCCTGTCCCAGGGAAACACCCTCGTCTGCTTCTTGCACTTGGCAGTAGGGCTTTTTAAGGTTAAAAAAGTAGAGCTCAGTTTGTGGAGAGTGAGCAGGGGCTGAGGTGATGTGGCCCAGCTGCCCTCCGGATGGGTGCAAAATCAGTATTCATGGCTGAGGAGTGGAAATCAGGATTAGAAACCAAAAACCTGATTTCTGGGGTGGTTTTGGAGTTTGAAATTTTTGGGGCCTCTTGTTTTTGACCTCCTCCATGCAAACAGAGACGTCAGTTGTGTGCAGTAGCATATGAGAAGAGCAACTTCTCCCTGTGTGATCCCCAGGGCAGGGCAGCTGGGGCCTGGAGGAAGATGAGGATGCCACCAGCCTATCACAGGATGGACATGGGCATGAGACTCCTGTTTTGAGAGGTCTGTTTGTGAGAAGGTCACAGTGAACCCAGAGAGCTAAAAATACAAGTCAGAGCTGTGACCTGGCTTGTCCTGGTTCTCTTTGGGAGCTCCCAACTGGAGCTAGGATCAGCTGGGATGCTCCAGCTGGGAAGGAAGGGCCAGTTAGCACTGGGAAGACTGACATCCTCAGGCTGTAAATAGCCAGCCAGCTCTAATCCTCCCAGTAGCTCCATCACTGCTGTTTTCCTAAGAGTTATTTGACTCTTTGTGTTGCACTTCTCAGACAAATGGCTTTTAAATAAAACCTCTGCTAACTCGTTAGGCCTCCTGTCCAGGTCACTTCCTGCATGGGTGATTTATAGGGCTGCTTTTAACATTTTATTAACTTTAAATCACCAGGGCCAGTCAATCAGAGCCTATCCCATTAGCTGTGGTGAGTGGCTGCCCAGGGCATGAGGCTCTCCCGCTGCCTCCGTGGCTTCTGGAGAGGCCGCGATGCTCCCAGACCAACCATTGTGAGAGAGGGGAAAAGAACAGGAGGAGAATTTAGATAAGGAGGAATAGATCTGGGATGGATAAGTGAATGCATAAGGGTTAAGGAGATAATGGGGCTTGTGATCATATCTGGGAATGTGGCTTATCTCCTGCTGTTGGTACGTGATTTCTCGGCTGCATCTCCCGCAGCGTGTGCTGAACCGCGCGGTGATGGGAGAGGAGCGGCAGGGCTTGGTAAGGAGGTGGCTGCTCCAGACTGATCCCAGCAAGGCATCACTGCTGGAGCATCCCTGGGTAGGATGTGCTTGTATTAAACCCCTCCTGTGACAGTGCCAGAGACAGAGCCTTCCTCCTTGCCTAGTGCATCTGCAAGTCCCTTTAGCTCCTGGCATCCCATCTGATACAGGGGGCTGCCTTGAGCCCAGTTCCTGCCATCTCAAACTCTCCTCTGCATCTTCTTCCCCCTTGGAGCAGAGCAGAGCCAAGCCCTGCAGCCCTAGCGCTATGGTGAATGGGACTGAGCAAGCAGAGACTATTCCAGCTGGGAAATCCAAAGGAGATGGAGATTGTAAGTGATGTGAGGCTGCAGCAGCAGCTTTGATTATCTCTGGTTTAGTTGCTCTTCTCCCCACCATGCCCTGTCTTTGTTCCACCCATACTCAGAGATGTTATTCAGTGGAGTTTTCCAGCTCTTGGTAACAGGGAGAAAAAAACCCTGAACTCCTGCACAACCAGAGCTAATGAGCTCTCTCTGGAAATAAAAGCATCCTAAGGACAGCCTTGTGCTACAGAACATCCCGTTCTCTGTGGCTGCTCTGGCCACTGCCTCCGAGCCATGGCCCAGCACGGGGCTGTGGGGAGCTGAGCAGAGCTGTCACCTCCCATCCTTCCCCCCCAGCCATCGCTCATGTGAGGCATGGAGAAAGCTGAGCCATGGTTTGCTCCTCTGGCAGAGCTCTGCTCTGGGGACAGGGATTTGGGAACATTTGTCCAACACTGTGACGCAGAGCCCATCACCTTGTACGTACTCACAGGACAGGGTGGGAGGGGTCACAATTCCCCACAGGTCAGGACCAGCTCTTACTGGCTTGTAAAGGGATTTGGGGAACACCCTGGCTCCCATCCCTGGCTGGAGAGGAAAAGTGTAAGAAGGTGGGCTCACTGCAGCCTTGTGTGTCTGAGGGAACGCAGACCTGCAGTCTCTGAGGGCTGTTGAGGTTGTCAGGCATCTGGCCGGGAGAGAATTTGTCTTGCAGCAAAGCCGGCATCTGAAAGCCATCGCTTCTGATGTGCCCATGATTTGCTGAAACCCGCATCTCCTTTGTCATTTTTCTGTCTCTGTCTCAAATCCCAGCAAAGACAGAACTTGCTCACAGAGACAGGCAGGTTTTTTCTCCCTCCACCTTTAAATATTTATTCTGAGCTCTCAAGAGACACATGCTGTGATCTTGGGGGCCTGCCTCTGTGCTGGCAGCGTCTCCTGCCTGGCAGAGCGGGGCTGGCTGCCCTTTCCTCTGGGGAGCACAGGCACAGCCTACTCCCCCTCTTGCTGCCCTGTACTGGGTCCTAGAGGAGTGACATGAGGTGTTCACCTCTTCCTACACGTGCTCCCATGGGAACAAACCCAAGACCCACAAAATGCTGTCCAAAGAAGGTGTGGGTCATTTGTGAGCTGCCTTTTTGGGGCTGAGACACAGGTAAAAGCGGCCTGGTCTATCTGGCATGCTGTGTAGCTGGGGTGGCATATCTCAAATAGCACCCACCCCTCTGTCCCCTTCCTGACTCCAAGCCCTGTCCCTGTCAGCACACAGAGCTGCCACTGGAGCCTTTCCTTTCCCTCCCTGCAGCTTGTCCAGGACTCTCAAGGTCGTGCAGCTAACTGGAGCAACACTGCCAGCCTTGGCTTTGCAGCCTGAGCTGCGGTGCTCTGCTCAGCTGTGGCTTTGGGCCTCCCTCCTCTTCTCCACTCTTGCTCTACTTCTGCAAGCCTTCCTGGTGCTGCTGCTTGGGTATACAGATTGCAGGAAGAGCAGCCCCGTGCCACTGGGCTGCATGTGCCTGGCATGCCAATGAGGAGCGAGGTTGGTGCTGGCAGCTCAGCCTGGGATGTGCCAGAGCAGAGCCACACTGGAGGCACTGTCCCGCGGTTCCCTTCAAAACAGGAGATGCAATCCCATCTGGCTGTGCTTGCCACCTTCCAAGCATTTTTCCTGGATGCTGGCTCTTCTGCAGAGCTGTCTCACCCCTGCTCCTGCTATGGGGTTGTCTGGACTCGAGGGAGAGGGGATTTTGCGTCTTCTCCTAGTAGCTGGAGTATGATGATGTTATACTCCTAGGAAAAAAGCCAGGAGCTGGTTTCTCAGCAGCTCTGCAAGGGATGAGAGGATGTCTGCCTTTCCAGGTGAGCACACAAATCGCTACCTCTGCCTCCAGCTGCCGCAGCCCAGGCATCCTGCTCAGCAGCTGGCACTCATCAACACAGAGGCTTGTCCCCAACTGCCCCTGGCAGCGCCAGCCACGGGCTCCCCGGGACCTGTATGGGTGTGGGCACCGATGCAGAAAGAAAATCCTTTGCAGAGGCCTAGGATTGGATGGCAGATGCAGCTCTACCAGGAGATGCCTTGAAACCAGCATGTAGCCAAAGGCAAAAGGAAGCAGAGGAGACAATAGCTGATGTAGCAGGATTTTTTTTTGTTGTTTTTGAGGAGAAATAAATTAAAGCCAGCTCACTGGTACAGTGCTAGCACTGGAAAACTGAGCTCCAGTAAGCTGCAAAGTGATCAGGTTGGGACAATGGTGGTGGTTTCCTGGGCTGCTCTTCCCACCTCTGTGTGCCCTCTGCCTGCACCCACCATGGGCTGGCAGCAGCACCAGCCCCCTCTCAACTCTTGCTGAATGTCTGAACAGAACGGCCTCATTAGCAGGGAAAGTTTCCCCAAGATAAGTTACTGCTGCTGTAAGAAGTGTAATTATCTCTCTTTTCTGCTCTCATAATCGTGGGCATTGAAGTTTCCTGCTCTTACACCATGTCATGGCCGAGCTCTTGTGCACAGGAGGGTGCCACCAGGAGAAAGAAATTATAACAAGGACGTTTTTTGGAAAGAAAAAGAGACTTTCATTGTGGATTTGTTACTGCTTGGTTGTCTCACTGGGTCAGAGCTGCTGTAGCCATGCAGAGTGATGCCAGCCCCTGCCTCCCCTTCCTGGCACCTGCCTGCACGTGGCTTGGTTGGCATGGTGGCAGACTGTTTTTGATGGAAGGCAGAGCACCTGTGCTGTATGTGTCAGCTCCAACTCTGCCTGTGCCCCTGCCTCCTTCCTCCTGGTGTCACTCCTTGCCCAGGGCTGCAACACCCCAGGGCTCCTCAGATCCAGCAGGATTATTCACTGAGCAACAACACCTTTGCAGGAACAGCCAGTGCCAGAAGTGTATCTCGGGAGTGAAAATCTGCAGTCTGAGACTTGTAGGAAATATTCCTTCAAGATTCCAGCTTTTTCAGTCATTGGTCATTTGACCTAACAAAACTGTGTCACTCCATGAGCCATGGGGAAGGCTCCCAGAGCACAGGCAGAGGATGTCTGCAGCTGGATGTTGTAACAAATTAGTACTGAATGGTTGGGATAAGTCATATTTCATAAATTTGGCCAGGAAAAAGACTGGTGATTAGTTCTTTCTAATAAACAGTGGTGAGCAGTGTGGCTTGGTTTGAGCCAGACTGACTTTTACAGTGATTCATGGATTTTTCCACAGGAAAAACCACCTTTATGGTGATTGCTGGTGTGTGGGGTGCCTGCTTGCCTTCATGAGTAATTCCCCCCAGCTCCGAAAGCACCAGGGTGTGGAAAAACAATGAACTTGTCTGCAGGAGCTGAGAGGAAGGAAGGGTGTGCGTGGCTCCACCGCTGCAGCCAATGACTGCGTCCCTTCCAAGAGCATCGGAGGACGTGGGAGAGTGGGAATTTCGCTGCCAGAAGTGCTGAAGGAGGCGAATCTTACGGAAAAATGAGTGGATCTGAGATGTCTGAGTGTGCTCTTCTGGGCTGGCCACGTGAGGTCAGTGGGGACTGGCTAATGGTCGTCTTCGCACCTTGCTGCCCCGCTCCTCTGGCAAACCAAAGACCTCAGCAGAAGAGTGTCCTAGCATCCCATCCATAGTTAAATTGGTTTTCCTTTCGTTCCCTCGTGCTGGAAGCTGGCCACCCTCCAGGGTCCGTCGTGCGGCTGGGATTCGCGGCTCTGGGGCGGCAGCGTGCCCGGGGGTGTAGCGTGCGTCTGCGTGATGCTGCTTTTTAAAGCCTGCCGGGGTGGGCTGGGGAAATGCCGGGCGAGGCACAGTCAGAGGTGTGAGCAGTGCCTGCGCCTCGCAGGCGGCGCCGGGGGCGGCGGCAGCCCTTGCTGCGGCGTCAGGTTTGTTTTCTAGTTTGGAGATGAAGGCAAAAATAAAACCTGTAGTTCTGCTGAGACTAAACTTGAAACATAATTTGGTTCCTCGGTGAGGTTTTTTTGACTCTTCTTGGTGAAAAATATAGGTATTTGGCTAAAACTTTGAGTTTCACAGCAAGGGAAAGGAAAGGTGGCAGAATGGTGGGAGAGGCTTGTGTAGAGATGTTGCTGCAAAGAAGGAAGAAGGAGTCTGGGGGTTGGTCCAGCCTCCGGCAGCAGCAGACAGGCTGACACATCCCTCAGCACAGTAACACCCCATGGCAGCGTGACTCTGCCCACCAAATGCCCAGCCTGGTCCCCGGTCCCTTTAGTCACTCCCCAGCACCACAGGGGCTGCATTCTCCAGCCAGCACCCCACTCCCTCCTCATCCTCCTTCAGCCCTCCCTCCACCGCAGTGCCCATCCCGCATTCATTACGATGCCCATGTACTTCTCTAAGCCCAATATACTTTGAATTACTGCTCATCTATTCCTCTTGACATCCTCATGCTCATAACTAGGGAGCCTGCATTACCCGTTTGCACATCTGTCAAGCTGCGTGTTCCTTGGCCATTTCCAGAGATACATAAAATTGCCCGTGGTTATGACATTATTGACAACCCACCCCGTCTCCTTCCCCCTCCCCGAGCCCAAATGGCTGCCTCGCTTTATGAGGATTGATATTTGGGCAGTAAATATTTTAGAGCCTCATCTGATGAGTGTGTCTGTGCGGGTGAATACATTTGTGGCTGAGGACAGATGTTGGAGCTATCTTCATTGGAAATGCAGGGCCTTGTCTTTCTCCCTCCTGCCTTTGCAGCATCTCCATCATCTCTCTCCATCCTCTCAGTGCTGCCTGTTCCCAGTGGGAAGAAGGGGAAATGTAGGGGAAAGGCAAGCAGAGGCTGACAGGAAGGACTGGGGCTGCCAGAGCTCTGTGAAGATTGGGTGTCAATGGCCCATTGCTGCTGGGTTCCCCATGTACCTCAGCAGTGGATTGAATTTCTATAGCAAGGTGTTTTCCTTCCTTGAACCCAGGGAATCCACCAATTCCTGCTGGGCTGGACAAGCAGCTCCAGCCCTTTTGAAAAGAAGACGATGAGGATAAGATTGTCTGTGGTTTCCAGAGGATGTATTTTGACTCCTGTTCTAAAAAGCTGCTTCATCTCCCAAAGTTTCAAAATGTCCCTCAGTAAATGCCACTGAAGAGGAAACAACTTAGGAGCAGCACAGCCTGGATGATCTGAACCATTTTTTAACCTTGCTGAGAAAAGCAAAGGAGCCCATTTTGAGTTCCTCAAAACGATTTGCTCTCTTTTCCTTTCAATCAGCAAAACAAAGAGTGTTGCCTGACTCCTAGGGAAGAGAACAAGCACACTCAGCTCCTGCAGAGTGAGCTGGGGCTGGGCTGGGTAGAAGTTTTGGGTGTCATAGCTCTCCTTGGGTCGGATCTAAGATGTGGGCACCAGGATCCGGGGAGCTTTTAAAAATGTGTCTGCACTCCAGCTCTCTGTGAGTTTTGCTTGAGCTACCAAGTGGAGTTGTCCTTGCACCGAGATCCAAGCCTGGAATGGGACTCTGGTCTCTTCCCTGCAGGAAGGACAATGGCACAGGGATCTGGCATGAGTCCTCTCCGCACACAGAATGCTTGGAGCACGTGCAAGGCAAGACAGCTCTGCTCCGTGATTTCTTCTTGCCATTTTGCTGCTTTTTTTCCTCTGCAAGCCTGGGGCAAGTGCATCCAAATGTGTGAAAAACCACCTGCCTGGGGGCAGCTTTGCAACCATTCAGTCCTTGCAATCCCTCAGAGTCTTTGTCAGGAGAACGGGAGCTTGCTGGCTGTGCAGTGAGTGCTGTGCTGGGCTGGTGCCTGTTGCCTGGGGCAAGGGGATGTGGAGGCTGCTGGGCTGGCAGTCAGCAGCGCATCACCCAACGCCAGCTGTTCCCAGGGCGTGGGTGTCCCTTCCCTGATGGGAGAGATGCGTTTCAGGGCAGGGAGTAGGATGGAGCGTTTCTGGTTGCTGCGACTTGAAGTTTGAAGCTGTTGCGTAGGCAGTAGGGGTCCCCGAGGGGACACGTGGATTTCCAGGGGTGGCCCATGGGCCAGAGAATGTCACCTGCCTTCTCGGTGGCTGCTGTGCTCTTGAGTGTGGGCGGTTGAGTGGACCGTGGAGTCCACTGTACCTCTTATATCCAGTTTGCTCATTCAAGGAGAGATCTGTGTCATCAAGGAGCTGTGCAGGACAGCTTCGTGAAGGTGCTGGGAGAGTAGGAGGTGCCCAGCTCCATTTGCAAGGGCTTGGTGTCTCCATCTCCACAAAGCCTGGCTGCAGCAGCCACGTGCTGAGGGGAGGGGTTCAGTGGCCTCTTTGAGCTCACTGATGAAGGATGCTGCCCTGGCCCTGGCCAGTCTGCTCTTTTACAGCACTATAGTATCTATTTATTTATGATTTCCGTGGGTGGTGTTTTGGATGATCTATTGAGCCAGAGTGAGATATTTTGAGGCACAGTGAGATATTTTAAAAACATCTCATCACTCTGGAAATATCCATGGTGCGATAGCTGTGTATTAGTCATTCGGAAAGGGAGTGATTTCAATGAAAGAAGAAACATTTCATCTTGTCAGAGCATTTTCACTCACTGTCTGCCAGGCAGCTCCTGTCAGTCTTCAGCCTCTGTGGCTGGTTTTACTCTTCTCCGGCTCTGCCTTTTTATTTTCTATCAAGAAATAAAATAAACCCTCTAATGGATATTGGTAGCTATGAACTCCTCAATTGTCAGTAAGAAAGAGCCTGTGAAAAGATGCAATAAACCCTCTTTGTACTGGATTATTTCCCATGGGATTATTTCTCTCAGGGACTATCTGCATTTGGAAGGAAAAACTCCTTCTCAAGGTATTGGACCTTGAAAAAAACCCCCTGCCCTCCAAGGTGATTTATCCCCCTGAAAAGTGAGAGTAACTCCAAAACCCTTGAATGTCAGCTGGAAATGCGGAATTGAGCTCACAGAGAGCAGGAGGAGAGATGGTTTTCTCCTAGGAGCAAAAAAAAAAAAAACCTGTTAGAAAACACAAATGATGAGGCCTTGTCCTGCAAGGGAGAACAGCACAAAGCTGTTCAGCAAATGAAAAGCCAAATGAGCTGTGAAAACCTACCACCACGGTAGGAGAGATTTTCTCTCGGAGGAAATCTGCCACAAATCACCTAATACTCAGCTTTGCCCTGCCATTTGGGAAAATGTTCATCATATTCCACTGGTCTCTGCTCCACTTTATGTGTATCTGTGGCTGGGGTTTCTCTTGGGCAGCCCACACGCCCTGGGGAGGAGGTGATTCGGCCAGGATGCTCCCATACTTGGATCATCCTCCATAATCAGGCAGAGTAGTTGCACTGTAGTTACACTGTGAGTACTGTTCTCTGTTACTTTGAGGGGCACAATTGCCATTGCCTCATGCAACTGGTAGATAACTGCTTCAGTGACTCAAAATGATCCCTTTGTGGATAAATCATAGTGTTGATATTCCAAGTTTTCCCAGGGTACTTGATAATAAAATCATAGAATCTGTTTGGGTTGGAATGGACCTCAAAGCTCACCCAGTCCCACCTCCTGCCATGGGCAGGGACACCTTCCACTGGACCAGGTCACTCCAAGTTCTGTCCAGCCTGGCCTTGGACACTTCCAGGGGTCATGGGGCAGCCACAGCTTCTCTGGGCACCCTGTGCCAGGGCCTTACCACCCTCAAGCACATGTAAGGGCACTTCCCTGGTGGGAATGGGCTTACATCTAAATGGTTTGGGGGGTGTTTCTCTGCTGCTGTGACTGCCCCTTGGCCACCTCTTTTGACATTGGGAATCTTGGCTGGGTTTTCTTTGCACCAGTTCTGAGCTCTGGCTGCATCCCTGTGCATGCCCACCCCACTTCCAGCTACTGCAGCCGGAGAAACTCCAGCCAGGGCTTTGAAATAGAAACTCATAACTAAAGAGCAGGAGAGAGCAGGAGAGAAGCAACCCCGGATCCCCTTGATGCCTTGGAGCCTTTTCCCCAGCTTTCTGGGACAAAAGGGGCATCATTCCCCATGGAGGCAGGAACTGAGAGGGATCAGGGTGCCAACTGCTCTGGAAGAGGTGCCCATAAACCCCATCTTGCTAAAATCTGGGCTTGGCAGCAGTGACCTGTAACCTTTACAACTGTTGCCGTTTTTTTCCTGGCCAGAAGAAATTAAAATAGCCAACAAGTGCCATTTCTTTCCTTTTCCCTTTCATGTCCACACTTGACTCAAAATAATATTCTTTTGATTTGCACTTGGCTCTCCCTTGCTGGACATTAATTCAATTAATTCAGTTAATTAATTAACACAAGCTGACCTCTTGCATTTCTTGGCCAGGGGCAGGACTTACCACCCACGTGGTGAATCCTCTGCTCTCCTGCCCTCGTGGTGTGGCATCTTCTGCATCCCTTTGCTGGTGGTGAGCATGTCCTCATCCCGCGCCCCTGAGTCAGCACTCTGCTGCTGGCGTGCTATTTCAGCTTGGAAAAATAAAAAAAAAAGAAGAAAGTTTCAGTATTTAAAGTATTTAAGCAGATGGAAAGCCACAAACTACAGTCGGTGGAGGGAGCGTGTTTCATGACTAACAAAATATGCCAGGTAGGCCGTTCCACTTGAGATATTTTCAGGAATATAATCACTTTCACACATCCTCATAAATTTGCCAAAGTGTTAGTTTTCCCCCATATGGATGGGGAGGATGCAGCATGTCATGACTGTTGCACGGCATCTTGAATGCTGTGTCTTCATGGTGTATTTTTTTTTCCTTTATTCCCCCCACCCTGGCTGTAATTGCAGTTAAAGTTTGATTCACCCTTCCTCCTGATAAGTGTAGGCAGAAGGTCATCCTTGAACATTTTGGTGAGAGAGCTCCTTGGACAAGGCAGGGCAGAAGAAGCAGCAATTAAATCTCTCATAATACCTCCAGAAAAGGACTAGGGTTGGACTGGAGCAGTGCCAGGGATGCTGTCCCCAGTGGGGTACCAGCAGGTGATAAAGGGATGCTCTAGGGGAGCCCCAAAGGCTGCATCCTTCCCATTGAGCTCTTTTGAATAGATGCTCCAGCATCGCGCTGGGGTAAACAAATGCAAAATATTTTGAAGTCATTCAGTCTCAGCATTGGATTCTTTCTTTTCTTTCTGGTATCATGGCAAAATTAAATAAAAGGACCCGTTTTCTGCATGTTATTGATCTTTCACTCAAAATCTGGGCCCTTTTCCAGGAAAAATGAGCCCTTTTGTGAACAAAGAGACAGGCACCTTCCCAACAAGTCAGCTTTCAAATCCAATGTTCTGTGTGTTTGAAATTTCATGTTTCTGATAGGAAAATATCAATTTCACTCAAATTTGCAGAGCAGTGATGTGGTAGGGGAGAGATGGCCCTGAATGCATTGATGAGCACTTGAAGGCCAGATTGCCAGAGGGATTTAAAAGCAAAAGAAGAAGCAACCTTGTCACTGATTTTGAGCAGCTTGTGTTTGAATACAGGGCCAGGCTGTTGGTCTGGAGCTGGCCCTGCTGTCCTTTTCCCTTGGGGACCTAGAGCCTTCATTGTACACTGTGCGTGTGGCAGGAGGGCTCAGCCCATCTCTCCTGACCAAATCCCAACCTCAGTGGTTTATATAACCTTTTTTTTAACATGGTGGTGTCTGCAGCCAGGCTCTGAATTGGTACGTGTTGGCCTTGCTCCGTTACCTTGGTTGGGTGCCCCACTGAGAGCTGCTGCTGGTATCTCAGACAAGCTGAGCTTTGCCAGCAATGTTTTACAGGTTAATTTGTCAAATCTCTGTAGCTCGATTATTTGTTGGTGGAGCCCTTGGGAATTGCTGGGGAGGAGATGTGTTACGCTCCCTTGGACCGTGCTACCACAGGATGCTCAGCTGTCAGCCAGGGCTGCCGAGCTGGGTGTCCTAAACATGTGTTCATAGTGCAGCCCATGACATTACCCCCATGGTAATGAGGGTGGCTGTGTTCCCCTGCTGCTGCGTCCTTCAAGAGCAAGTAAATTGGTTTATTTTTCGTGTGTTCTCCCTGTGCCAGCAGTGGTGCTCCATCCTTGCTGTGATGTGGAGGGGATGGAGGTAGCGCTAGCTCGAGGGTGTTGTTCCCAGGGCTGTCCATCACAGAATCATGGAATGGTTTATGTTGGAAGGGACCTTAAAGATCATCTCATTTCACCCCCCTAGCATGGGCAGGGACACCTTGCATTAGACCTGGCACCCTCTTCCTTGTCCACTGCTCCTTGGAAAGTTTGCCTGGTGCCTGAGCAGAGAAGTTTCCCCCCTGCCCTGATGGGATTGCTCCTGGGGCTTTACTCTCGGGCTGTGTGTGTAAGCTTGCTTGTCTTTGGGAAGGCACGGCGGCGCTGACAGGCGGTGCAGGAGATGGGGGCAGTAGGTGGATCGTTTTTAGCAGCGCGCACGCACGGAGCAGACAGCTTGGGCATGTTCCAAAACACTTCCCACGCCCTCAGGCTGAATTTTAAGAAGCTGGGGCATCTGCACGTTCAAAACGCTACGGGGTGGAAGGGAAAAAAGGAAAAAAATCCCCAAGGCAGGCAGAACAGCCAGCGCGTGGAAGGGGCAGGCAGCACCCAAAGGCTGATGTCGTGCTGCGGAAGGGAGTTTGTTGCAAAGGCTGAGCAGCTCCAAGCCGCTCTCCGGAGGGGCAGAGCACAGGTGAGCGTGGAGCAGCGGGTGCTGGCTTGCAAGCTGGTCTCGCTCTTGGTTGAGTGGGGGGAATGGGAAGAGGAGCTTGAGTTCCCCAGGAACGGCGCCCGGGTGAGTTCCTGTTCCTCCTGTCCATCTGGGGTGGTGCAGCCTTTGAGGAGCTCCACACATTTGGGGGCCCCAGAGCCTTGCAGTAAGAAGGGGGTTAGTGGGGGGGGTAGTCCTGTCTTCCTTGTGGTGATGGGAATGAGTCCTGTGCTCATCCTACCTTTGGTGTTTCCAGGGGCTGCCTGGGATCCTGCCCATTAATAGCAAGAGATGCCCCACTGATTTCTTTCTATGGGGCAGCCTCGGTATGCAGGACCAGCCTCATCCCCTTCTGCATCTCCTGGGGAAGCTGAAACAAGCAGGCAGTGGGCAGGGATTGATGATGGGAACATACAAGCTCTGGGCTTGCACCCACTGCCTGAGGGCTATTTCAGCCCTACCAGGACTCCCTGGGGCAGGGTGGGATATCCAGCCTGAGCAGGGAACTTCTGGGGGATGGAGGACAAGCTGTGTATATGGTCCAGCAGAGTCTTGGATCCCCTGGAGTGATGATCTGGAGTTCCTTTCTGAGTCCTGCTATGGCTTTGGATAAGTAGCTTCAGGCAGTGACGGTTGGGAGGTTCTGGTGCTGAGTGACCAGCTTACATGCTGAGAACAGCCCCAGTTCTTGCTGTTGCTGCTCCTTTGGGATCCAAGGTCCCTGCTCCTGGCAACGCAGGCCCTCGGATGTCTTGCACTGAAGCATCAGGAAGGGATGGGTATAAATCTGGAGAGCCCAAGCTGCCGTTCCTCAGCTCACCGATCTGGTGTGTGCTCTGTGATGCGATGGTGGGGAGCACACCCATCCGCACGTTCCATGGATCCCCTTGGCGCTGCTGGAGCTGCTGGAGAGGCATCCTGGCAGCCTAAAGTCATCCTGGTAGGGTGGCTGGGCTCTGATGGCTCCCTCCCATCTCGCTGGGCCAGGCACTGCGGGATGCTCCTCCCGACGCATCACGTGCACGAGGGGCATCTTCCCAGCGCTCCCCGAAGCTGCTCCTGTGCTGCTCCTGCCTCCCGTGGCTGCCTCCTGTGCCGCTCAGCAGACACTCACCCTGGCAGCGGGCGGCTCACACTTGCCCTTCTCCTGCCAAAGCTGCTGACTTACTTAAATTTGCCTTTTGCCTGCTGAGGAGACAGGGAAACTTGTGAGGAACGAAAACTAGAAAAGTCCGAGGGGAGAAGATTTAAATGCCTCCAAGATCAGAATATTTTTCCTTTCATTTTGGGAAGAGAAGATTTCGGAAACTGCCACTTCCTAAGTATCCCTCCAGAAGAGGCTGAAACAGACCCTAAGTTACACACTTTGTAAGTCTCTTGGTACCAGCAGAAGCAGTGCTCCCGACGGTGTCCTCATCCACCTGGTAGCCTCGTGGCAAGGAGCACCCTCTCGACAATGGATGTGTTTCCGTCCCTTGTCCATTGAGTGGGCAGGAGTACCTTTGCACCTCTGGCATCCAGGGGAGGGAGTACAAAGCCCTCCCGGTGTTAAACACGAGATGCTCTGCTGTGCCGCCCAGGGTGAGGAGGAGGAAGGCAGAGAGGGATGGGGATGGACCTGGGGTGCCCCAGGGGACTGGCTTGTTTCTGCTAATTAGCAGTATAACCAGCCGTGGCACAGCCCGGGGCTCCTGGCAGATAATTACCTTGCTAGGTGCTGGGAAGGGAGCAGAAAGACTTCCTGTCCACGGGGACGTGAAAACTTCCCCATTCTTGAACAGATTTGGGAAAGGCAACTCAAAAAGAATAATATGGATATATATTTTAACAGAGCAATTTCTGCCAGGCAGGGAGCCCAATTTGTTACTGAGGTGACACATTTGATTTTAGCTATAAGAATCAAGATTTTTTGGCTTTTCTCCTTTTTCAGTCCCTAGGGCAGGGGGTGCCTAAGTTGTAGGGAAGCTGGGGGTCTGCATGGGAACAGGCTTGGGGTTCTGGCTTCCTCCTGACTGAGCATTTCTAAGCTCATGGGTGTTTCATAGAGCAGGGGGAGAAAAATAAATCTGGGAGTGTCCCCAGTCTGCTCATTACAGCTCAGTGAGGTTTCCACTGGGCCAGGGTATCCTGCCATCCCTGTGCTGTGTGGCTGTGCAGACACTGCCTGAGGGCTGCCGGGGGTCCTGGCCCCAGGGCCGGCTGCTCCACTGCCCTGGGGAGAGCTCCCCGGAGCTGCCCGCAGGTCCTCGCCAACGGTGCCAGGGCTGTGCAGGGAAGTGCTGTCCCTTGTGTGCTCCCTGTGCCCGACGGGTGGGATCGCTGCCGGCCACGGAGCATCTGTGCTCTCCTCACACCTCTCATCGGGGCCAGGCACCTCATTAGCTGCCTCCATCTCTTCTCTCCTCTGTTTATCTCCGGTTTTTCAAACGTTTGCCTGATTTTTTTTTTTTATTATGTCTTCTTTTTTTTCCTGGCTTGAAGGGAGAAATGATGGTGTGAGTCATGATAGGGCCTGACAGCTCCCTGCGTGCCCTGCCAGGCTCTACCAAAATGGGGGCTGGGGGGCAGGGCTGCAGTGACTGCTGCCCATACAGGTCCTGTTGCAGGGGGACACGGGCTGGGGAGTGGGGAACAGGCATCGCAGCCTTTCTCTCTCATCACCCATTAACCCTTTGGTCTGTGGTGCTTGGCAGAGGGTGTGGCAAAGCTCAGGCCTCCAAGGAAGGATTGCAGGGCAGATTTGTGATTCTCCTTGGGAGAATAGAGGGGATATCATGACACCGGGTAGCAGGAGAGCAGCAGGGTGGGAAGAGCTTGAGATGGAAGCCTAGTGTAGCCAGCCCTGCCTCTCTCTGTAGGGGATTTGTGGCCATGCTGAGCTAGGGGAAAGCTTTTGGCCACATGCATGTGCCACATCCAGGAAGGGGCTGAGACGACAGGCTTGTCTGGTCAGTGGATTTGTCCCCATTCAGTGCACCCAGGATGTCTGCTCCCATGCAGAGTGGGGTCCCAGGCTGGTGCTCCCCCTGGCATCTCCCTGCTGAAGGAGCACAACCACTTGGTACCAAGCACAGCAGGATGCAGGGGATGGCAATTCCTCCTCCGCCTCCTCGGTCAGGGGGTGCCAAACCGCACCTCTCCATCTGCCAGCCGTGCCTTGTTGGCAGCCTCAGTCCCCCTTCCTCCACACCCCATCTCCCTCTGGAAAACCAGCAGTAACTCTTAGTCACTGCTGTCTCACGGATCATTACTTTGGAAATCTCAGGGAGAAGGGCGCTTGCCGATGGTCCTGTGTGGCCAGTGCCATCCTGTGCAGCCCATCGCCACCCTGGCACTGCTCACTCAGAGGGCAGGGCCATCCTCACCTCTTCCTTGCTGCTCTGGGATGATCCCAGCATCTCACCCGTGCTTTTTATAGCCCGTGCTTCCCAGCAGGCTCACCAGCTGACCTGGATACGGCCACGCTGAGCTCCCCTGCTCTCTCCTTGTGCCGGGGTGGGCTGGTTTGTCAGTGCCTGTCGGCACCCCAGGTTGCTTTCACAAAGACAGAAGCATCCGTCATCCTGCTCTTGCGTCAAGCATTTCCAGTCCGGGCTGGGTAATAGGGATTGCTGCGAGCACGCACCTCCGGATCTGTGCTCCACGGGGATCCCTTCTCTTTAGCAGGTGCTTTTTCTCCCAGATGCTGTTCTACAGAGAGGAAACAGGGACAAATTAGCATCCTTGGCATTTCTGGCTTTCCCCACTCCTTTCCTGCGTGTCTCCCCTCCCTTCTCTTTTTAAAGAGATTCAGGTCATGCCTGGAATTAGGGCTCCCTGAACTGCAGTGAAAGAGCATTTAAACTGCTTACCATCGATTAGATGGAGTAGTTGGGGTTTGGTTTGTGCCCCACCCCTGTCTTCAGCTTTGGATGGGTGTTCAGAGCACATTACTCCTTCTTTTAAGGCATTTGCCATCATGGGCTGCTCTTCCCTGCACAGGTGGGTCTGAGGACCCTGGGGGCTGCTCCCCACTTTGCACCCCGCTAGCAGCCAGCTGCTCTCGACACAGAGACCTTGCAGGAAGGCATTTTATTTAGCTGGCTTCGTTTATCGCGGCGCTCCGGCTGGGATTAGACACAGATAAGACAATCGATAAATCCTCCTCTTGGCTGAGATGTGCTGTGAATTTTTTGGGAAAGGGTCGGGAAAGGAGGGCACCCATTCGAAGGCAGCAAGCCTGGCTGGAGGTGAGGGAGGAGACAGCCAACGCTTTGAGGTGGTGGCACAGAGGGGACCCCGCTGTGATCCCACTGCCAGTTTGTAAGACATCCATATGTGGCAGAGGAGAAAAGAAACCCCGCGCTGCCGCTGCCGCTGCGGCTGGTGTGACTGTACCGCCCGAGAAAGTAGGTCAGGCTGTGCTGCAGAGCCCGGCACAAGCCCCCAGCACAGCGGGACACCCACCTCTCCCCAGATCCCCTCAGCTCTCTGCTCACAGCCAGGCAGAGCCAGCCCTGCACCAAAGGCAGCCGCCGTGGGGCTGGGTTGGCATCAGCCCCTCACCCCGGTGTCTGGGTGGCTCTTTGGTCCTGCTGGGGTGGCTCTGGGTGAGGGTGGCAGAGTGGGATCTGTGCAAGAGGAGAGGCAGAGCTGGAGGGAGGACAGAGCGGGAGGGAGGGGATGCCGTGCTGCATCTTTCCTGCCTGCATCCCTCAGCTGCTCTCCTGTTTCCAGTGAGGATTTGGCTGCAGGAGGGATGTAGGATGCAACCCCAGCATCAGAAAGGAGGAGATGTTTCTCCATCTCCCCAGAATTTTGGAGTCTCCCACTAGCTGGGGGTGGGCAAAGTTCAGGGACATGTCTGTGTCATTCCCCCCCCCCCAGCCACCAGCTTTCTGGGACTGTTTTCTGCATTGTCAGGGAGATTTGGGGAGGAAGAAATAATGGTTAAAGGAAGAGGCTAACGCCTAAATCTGCAGGGATTTTGGGTGTCTCACAGGGCTTTCAAAACCTCCCTTGGAGGGGAAGGGGGAGCAGGACAGGATGAATGATGGGGTTCTGGTGGATAGGGCTCAGGCAGGACTGGAGGATATCCTAGCTTTGGCTCAGGAGGATGGCTCATTCCATCATCACTCCAGGAAGGTTTCTTGGCTGCTGGGGACAGGGGAAAATTAGGATGTGTTTTCAAGACAGGAGGTGTTCCAAGTTCAAATCCAGAGTGTCTCCCTGGCACAGCAGTTTGCTGTAGCTGTAGGAACCCATTGGGAGATGGAAGGAAGCTTTGGAATTGCCTTTGCCACTGGACACAGCTGGGCTGTCTCTCCCAGACATTTTGTGTGGAGGGATACCGTGGGGCTGGATCACAGCCACAGGAGCATGGCTTGCTGTCGCTGGGGGCCTGGGACTGCCAGGCTCAGGGAGGTGACAACCCCACGCTAGTGTGGCTCTGGTGACACCAGTGCCATGACCTGGGCAGGGACACTGTGTCCTCCGGCAAGGACCTGACTGATCTGAGGGGGCTGGTGGTGAAGACGCAGTGAGCTGAGCGAGGAATAAATTGAGTGTGTACATCACAGGCAGGTCTGGGCTTTATTGATTTTCAATGAAAGGCTGTGTCATGAATTTTTCTTTCCCGCTGTATTTGCTGCAAAGTTGCATCTCGTCTCCAAGCATTAACCACTAACTAGAGAGCTCATTTTTCGCCCCCCAGGAGATGCCCTGGGGGGAGGCAGGTTTGCACATGGTCTTTTTAAGCATGTGATGGATGCAGCAGCTTTACTAATCCAACACCAGAAGAGAAAGCTGGTATTAGCCGCGGAAAATGTTATGTCCAGCAGTTCAAGTGACTTACTGCTAAGGGGATGCGTGTGTGATGTGTCTTATTTGATGGGCTGCTCCCGGATCCATCTGGGAATGGTGTCCTGCTGTCCCCAAGAGAGACAGGGCATCATCTGGGTGTTGTCACTGCTCTTGCTGGTTTGCCTTTCCTCTCAATGACAGGAGGATTCTCAAAGAGAGAGAACATATTCCCTATGGCAAAACCCTTTTGGAAACTCCTGTTGCATCCTGCTTTTAAACTGGTGTTCAGAATTTGGAGCATCTCTTTAATCTTGAAGTCATTGTTTTTAAACATTAAAGAACATTTGGGAATGAGTATAGCATGAAATGTTTTAGGAGACATTTCTCCCTATCTTCAGAAACTCTTACAGATCTTCTTTGCTTCCTGATGAATGTATTGAGGATATGGGGGAAAGCATTGAAACCAGTTGAGGGATTTAAAAACAGATAACCAATGGAGAAAGTTGGAGAGGCTTAAGATGAGTTTGTCTGGAAAAGAGGTAATAGAGAGGAGGTGTTCGACTAGAAAAAGGTGATGGAGAGATGTTTTACCAGGTTTTGGGTAGCACTGTGCAATGAGATGTGCAGTGACAGCAGCTTGTGTCCTCACAGGGAGAGGCTGGGAAGCCTTGCAGGGTTGGGAATTTGGGTGGAAGTGCCCTGGAAGGGTTAACTCTGGTGCCTGGATGTAACTGGATGCACTGAAGCTGAAGTGGAGCAGTATGCAAATCTATCCACTTTCATAAACTGCTTAATTAGGCGAATGTTAATGAGACGTTAATTACTGTTGTGCCGGCGAATCCCACGGAACGGAGATTATGTTTCTCTTCAAACATCCAGTCTTAATTATAACTTGCGCTTAATTCCACTGTCTTGCTTGGGACAGAGCTGGGTAGGGAGGATGAGTGCCAGCTCCCACGGCTGCCCGCCCGTAGAGCATCTCCCATGCCTGTCCATTCCATGGTGGTGGCTCTGGGAGGGTGGGCATGGAGCCGTGGGGGCAGCAAGGGTGGCTTGGGGATGGTGGCTGCGAATCCTTCGCTTGCAGCCATCTCCTTGTGCTTGGGTCCAGCCTAGCACCAAACCCTCCAGTTGCCTGCTGTGAGGAGGCCAGGGTGGAAAGTCTCATGTCACGTGTAACAGCTCCCATGCTTTTCCTTTGTGGGCTTGAGAAGCCTTTGTGAAGTCCCTGTTGGCTCTCCGTGCACTCCAGGGGTGCTGCATTGCTCTGCTCTGGAGGTGCCTGCCTCAGACTGGTCAGACTGGGGTAGGGAATGTGAACATCCAGCATGTGCCTTGCTCCCTCCTTCCTCTCTTTCTGTTTCTACCTGCCTTGGCCAGTAGGACTGCAAACGCATTCTGTTGCCTGTGATTTCCAGTTCCTCTATGGGTTTTTGTGGCAAATTGCCAGAGGTCTTGCTTCCACAGTGCCTGGCACACATGAACAGTTTTAAAGTATGGCTTCCACTTGGAGATCAGCAAGAGATCACAGCAGCGATGAGCAGAGAAATGGCATCCCATTTTCAATTTGAACACCTATTATTATTATTATTATTATTATTATTATTATTATTATTATTATTATTATTTTACATGGCTTTCATTAAAGTTCGGGATTATATAATGCCTTCAAATGAGGTATCAGCGAGCCATGGAATCTGCATCCTCAGGGGTTTTTGCTGGTTTTCTGGAACCTCTGGGCTAACAGCAAAGTTCCCTGGTTCATTGCTCATTGCTGCCAGCTGGGTGGCAGAGAGGACAGCATCTTAAGGCTTAAACACGAGGTTTGGGCTCCATCAGAGCTTTTTTTGGTACCCCTGCAGAAGATTTCTTCCAGTGGTCAGGATCTTTATCCCCAGGGAGGTGTTTGCCTTGCCACTGCTGGTGGTGGGAGGGCCCATGGGCTGCCTGCTCTGCTCCTCCTGGCACAAGCTTCACGTCCCCAGCAAACAGGATTTTAATCACGCACATAGTGGCATCTGCCTGCTCAGAGCTTGTCGCCAGAAACCCGCAGCTGAGAGCAGTGACAGTCCTCATCCCGGGCCCTCTCCGATGGCCAGCGGTGTCTGGGGAAGCTGCTCTGGGGTCAGAGTCACTTTGGATTTCCTCTGCAGAAAGCGTGTTGTCCCCCGAGCGATGATTCAAGCATTGGCTGTTTTCAATTACAAAGGGTGTCAGTTTAGGTTTCGTTTCCTGTGTTTCTTTCTTTTCTTCCCTCTGTTCTGTCTCTGCTGTTTGATTTCCAGGCAGGTTTGATATTTCCTCTCCCAGCAAGCTGGCAAGCCCTGGGGGCTCTTGTGGGCGGCTCCTTTGATCGATGACAGTGTCCCTCTGAGAGGGATGGGCTGGGCTGGAGGACCAGGAGCCGACAGGATAGGGGCTGCACCCATGGCAGCACCCACGGGGGTGGCACCACCAGGGCTCCGGCCAGCTCTGCTCACCTCTTCCAAAATAATCTTAACGTGAATTTTTTAATCTCCTAGAAAGCTTTTCTACTGGAAGAAATGTGTCCAGCAGCCAGGGAGTTTTGCTTTTTTTCTTCTCCTCTGCATTCTGAATCTCTCAGTGTTGAAGCCTCTGTTAATTAATTAAGAATTTATCGATGGCAATTTCTTTAATTTTTAAAAATGGCAGGATCTAGCCACGTACCCCTAGAGCTGCCTGCTATTCCCTCCTCCCCTCTTGCAAATCTCGAACAAACAGAGCCCTGCTGCACAATCAACAGCTGCGTGGGAGGCAGAGCCAGCACTTTGCATATGATTCCAACCAAATACGGCATGTTTGGGAAATATGGGGGACACCAAAGCCAGCTCGAAGGGGACCAAGAGAGGTCATTGCCTGTGTTGAGCCCCCACTGCTAAGATGCCCCTGTGTGTCGGTGGCTTCTGTGCTGCTTTTCAGAGCTCAAAAAATACCACAAGCAGGACCAGGTGTTCCAGTGCAGCCCCCCGGGATGCCAGCACCCAGGGTGGGTACCCGAGGAGAGCATCACAGGCACAGAAGCAGGCAGGAGAGGGGAAGCTTTCACTCAATGTTCAGCCGTTTGTCGCTTCAGTTGCTGAGCCCAGCACCTGCTGGCTCTAAAATAAAATAAAAGGAGGACAGAGAAGAAAGGAGGGTTTGGCTAAACATCTAAATTAGCCTTCTTGTGCTGGGAGCTGAACTGTGTGTGGGGTAAATCCATTCCCACAGCACAGTGTGTCTGTACTGAGTGAGATGCTGAGGGGTAAATGACTGTTTTTCATACATTACTGTGGCCTGACAGCCATGAGGCAGACAGAGGCAGTGCAAAGGTGAGAAAGTTTGAGTCAACGAAGTGTTGTTGTCTCTCATTAGGGGGAAAGGAGTTCCCTTTACCACCAATCCTTGGGCTTGTGCAGTTGGGATTGCTCTTGACCTTCATTTTGCTTTTTAAAAATTGCCTGATAATTTGTTTGTTATTTACCTTTGCTTGCCAGGTTGACGGTATGATCCATGGGGTGTGTGCTGGATGTGGGGCTCTTTGCTAGTGCTGGGTGTGTGCATGGGGATGCTGATGGGGGACAGAGATGCTCCTGGGGATGTCAAGGCAGGGAGACATGCAGAAAGGGCTGCTGGGGGTTGTGGGAGCAAATCCCTGCTCCTCCAGGCGAGGGAGGGGGAAGAAGTGTCTCCCCGGCAATCAGCCAGAGCCAAGAAAGCTGGTCTTCAGCAGGAACCTGCAATATTAAATAGTCTTTTAATGAAAAATACATCTGCTGTTGAGCTGCCTTGCAGCCCAAGATGCGGGTGTGCTTTTTGGTTCCGCAATAGTTGCTGAAGGACCTTTTATTGTACAATATTTGAAACAAAACTGGAATCTATTTTTAATCCTTTCCCTTTCTGCCTTTCAGTCTTCTCTTGTCACTCAGCCATGATGCTAACCCTGCAAAAGCTCAGTCAAGGTTTGGGAGAGGTCAAGGGCCAGGCTGTGTGCCCAGCTTAGAGCAGAAGGGCAACCCATCCCTGCCCAGTGACCCTGGCTGAGGCTGTCCTGCTCAGGGCTGCTTTGCAAAGCCAGAGCTTTGCCTGGCTGCCACTTAGTAGCTCTAGCTTTTCAAGGAGGGGGGATTTTGTTTTTACTGCGAGATTTGGGGCAGACCAGGCAGGATCTCCTCAGCCTGGATTTCAGATTGTCTTAAGGCAATCCTGCCCCGAGGCAGAGGTAAAGGCTGGGTCACAACAGTTTGCTCTTTGCTAATGCTTTTCACGCTGGGATTTCGGAGCAATTCCCACAGAAACCAACCATTGCAAAGCCCATCCTGCTAGCGAGGAGCAGAAGGGGCTGGGGAGTTGGGCTGAAGTCCTGTGCAGGGTATTTGCTGTCAAATACCTGCTGATAGTACATTTTAGCATCCCCAGGCGGAGTCTGTGTTTGGGCAGTGTCTGGCCCTGCCAGTGCCATGGGCTGCCCCCGGGAGCTGCCTTGCCTTTCCTGCCACCCACTGCCTGCAGCCACAGGGGCCCCGTTTATCTAGAGCAATGAGCAACTTTAGAAAAATAACAATAAAGAGAAGGTATGTGAGAAACATCTGTGAAATAATAACAAGATCCTGGGGAAGGAGCAGCTTTCATCTGGGAGCTCTTTGCGAACTGTGGGTTGTTCCTGTCCCTTGTTAGAGAGGGAGCTGGGCAGCGATGCCCGCTCAGATCTTTCTTTCCTTTCAAGATCTCCCATGGCATCCCACAGGCTGGCAAGCTTGGGCCTTGCCAGCACATCCCTCCCGCTGCCCGCTGCTGAACTGGTTTTTAATCCCTCTAATCAGCCCCACATCCAAGCCCAGCGGCAGTGGGAGAGCTGGGTTCATCTGGGACTGTCGTGCCTCCCTGCTGTCTTACATCCCGAGTGAGGAATGTGGCAGGGCTGGGAGCTATGGAGTATGAAAATCCCATGTCTGGCCTAGCTTTGTAAGGCTGAGCTGCCAGGTTTGCAGCCAGTCTCCTGCCAGCCAGGGTAGATGCTGCTTTACACATTATAGTAATGTAGGTCTGATCCAGACCCTTGGGGAACACCCAAGCAGTGCAAGTGCTGGCAGGCACTGTGTGCCTTTCTAGCTGGCTGGAAAATGGCCATGAAAACTTCATTTCCTGGGAAAATTCTGGTTTGGCCAAGCTAAAACACTTGTGGGACTCTTGTGTTGAAACCTGTGGAGGCTTTTGATGCTCCCACTTTGCTGCAGAGGAGTGTGAACTCTCAGGGCTGGACTAGAGAGAGCTGCCCCCATGAACAGCCCTGGGAGCAGCCCCAGAGCAGAGCAGAATATAAAGGCACCCCACTGGCAGGTGCTGGGGATCAGGAAGGAGAATGAGGGGCTCAGGATTACACATGGAAAGCTCTGTGCCAGCCATGCCTTGGGCAGAGCTGGTGTTTCCACATGAAGCCAGCATTACTCTGCCTTGCTCTGCTGCCTGCCTGGCTGTTAATGTGTGGTTATTTGCACATGGCTTGCAAGGGCTTTCAGTGTGGTCCCTGGTTGGACTTTTCCTATAATAAAATAATTTGCTGCTCTGGAAAGAGGCGCTTCTGCAAGCAAGGATTAAGGTGTATTTCAATGTTTGCCTCTCAGTCTGTGGCACGCAGGGATGTGTGAGTAAAAGGTGCTGCGTCTGATTTTGAGGCTCAGTAGTTGAAATGCCTCATGTTGAGCTCAGGAGAGCAGGGATTTCTGCAGATTGCTGGAGCTAAAAAGTGGAGTTGTGGAGAAGGAACTGTGTCAGGCACAGGTTGCATCCACAAGGTGGGCTGGGGGTCTTGCAGGCTTGTTGTCACCTTGTAAATGAAAGGAGTAGTGCTCTTCTGAGCTTCCAAGAGCATGTTTGGACACCAGTGAAACATCCATAATGTGATTTCAGGTGTGGGTACACACAGTTAGACTGCGGTACACGAGAGCAGGATGTGGCCCAGGGCCTCTGCAGAAGGGGATGCAGAAGGCCAGAAGCAGAGTGCTTTAAGGCTAATGAAGACACCCTAGAAGATGATTAGTTTTGCAAGCAGCATTGCTGTGTGCTGGAAATGGGGGTATTATGAAGTTCACACTAAGCCCTTGGAGACCTCTGGAGCAGGAGTGATCTGTGTGTCACAGTGCTATTATTGGAAAGGGTGGCTTCACTGCCTATCATCTGGCTTTGCTGACTTAGCTCCATGGACCATTGCCAAACAAAAAGCATCTTCTCCTTGGCCGTTGCCAACCCACCTACTTGGAGTGTGTGATGATTTGTTTGTTCCTCTGCTCAGCTGGAAAAAAATCAGCATTGTTGTGGGAGGGTGGAAAGAGAGAGCATGGCAGGGTGGCATCTCCTGAGGAAAAAAGTGGATTGCTGGGCTCAGGTGTTCAGCTGGAGCAATGTTCAGTGTCCCACTGCCATCTCAAGGTGGTCCTGTTGGGCTCCTGCAGACTGTGTTGGGCTGGGGCAGAACTGCCTGTCAGCTTTGGTCAACTCATCCCCTCCAAGGTCCCGAGGGAGCTGCACACAGTGGCAGAGCCCCCCATCTTCACTCTTGGGGGGTGTGGGGGTTCTCTTTCTTGGCCTGAACCTGCCCAGAGCATCCAGGCTCTCCTCAGTGTGCTGCCACTTCCCCCAGGCTCAGCCCAGCTCGGCTTTCCCTGTGCTGGTGTGGCACAGGATGAGGCGGAGTTCCCTTCTTGGCTTCTGGCGCTCTCAAGGCGATGAGTGCCTGTCATGCTCCTGATTGGGATGGGAAGCATCCTTTGGACTTGGCACCGTATCCGTGCATCCCTGCAGAGCTGTGCTGCTCAGAGGGTGGCTCCCCAGGGCTCCAACAGCAGCCGTGCTGGCAGTGCCTGTGGCTGCCAGCCTTCCTGCTGCTGCCGATCCAGCCGCGCATTCCCCTTGGTGCCGCCACTGACAGAAATCCCCAAGTCCCTCTTGTGTCACACACAGACATGCAGTGGTTGCTTTGCAATGAATTAGGTTTTAGGGGCTTTTTAAAGAAAAAAGCTGGAAAGCATGCCTTTGGCCCCAGAACCTGCCCAAGGAACAGGAGCAGGAAGGAGGGGGAAGGTGCTGTACAGGGAGAGAGGAGTTATCAAATGGAGATAAGGGGTGTGGGAGGGAAAGACCGCCCTGGCTGCCTCCCCTAGCAATGAGCAACCCTCCCCCTGTGCTGGCAGCCCCAGCACTGCCAAGGCTGAGAGGGGATTTGAATTGGGGGTGCAAGGCTGCTGTGGCTGCTGGCTGCCCCACTGCCTCTCCCTGGCAGGAAAGCTGTGCAGCAACTGGAATTCTGATTCCCTGGGGACCCGTGAGGGCAGCATCACTCCAGGTCAGGGATTAAATCCATTACAGAGAAACACTTGGGGGAAAGCCCTGGATGCAATGCACATGGACATGGATGCACTAAAACCATTTCCTGTAGAGATCTTCCACAAGGCAAGCAGGGAGAAGGGTCAGGCACAAACCCATCCCCGGAACTGCTCCAGCACTAATGGCTTGCCCAGCAAGCCGAGGGCATCCTGGTCACCAGCCTGGCACTGACTGGAGATAAAAAGCTGCCAGCCCTCAGCCTGCAGCCCCTCTGAGGCCAGAGGTGGCTGAGACCCTTCCCCTCACCGTGCCCCTGCGTCCCGTGGGGCCAAGCTGCTGCTCTGCTGGCAGGTTATCAAACCTGAGGTGGTCTTTCCAGCCATTTTAGTTCAGATGTAAGTGTTGCACAAGTGAAAAAAAAAATCCATTTAGGGCGTTCCCGGTCAGCTCTGACCACAAATGGTATCTGGGTCCCTGGAAGGTTGTGTTTTCTTGCTGTGCTCTGACGCCCAGCTGGGATGGCTGCCTGCACACGAGGTACAGGCAGGTGCAGGCAGCCGTGCTGTGCCGCTTTCTTCCTAGGTGTTGCCTAAGAACTGAGAGCATGCAGAGAGCCTTAGAAAACTTCCTAGATTAGTAGCCCTTTCCCAGAATGGGCTCTGTAGTCAAAGCAATCAGCCATTCTGATTTGCTTTGAAAAACGTGTATTTTCAGTCTTCATGTATTTTTCCCTTCTCTTCCCTTCCATCTTGCATCCCCACACACTTCCTTTCATTCCCCTCCTTCCTCCTCCTTTTCATGAGCTATTTTCAAATGCCAGGAAGGGCGAGATCTGAGGGGAGGAGGAGTAACTGAAAGAAAAAAAAAAGGGTGGTAAAATTATTTCACACATTTATGGGAAAAAAAAAAAAAAGAAGGTGTGGGTGTGGGGAAAGAGAACAGCTCCAGTTCCCAGAAGACAAAAAGCAACTTCATTCATTTCCCAACGTAATTTTATCAGGTAGAGAGGCTTGGTTACATTTCTGCAGCCCTACAGTTCCCAGAGATGGTCCAAGTTGTCTCTCCTGATGTGTTGCCCTGATGTGGCACAGGTTTGGTACTGGGGCTTTGGTACTGGGAAACTGGGGTAGGAGGATGCCAAGTGGGGGAGAAAAGAGAGGATGAGCTTTTGGAAATCATGGCTTTGATTAAGCCAAACTTGGCCCTGGGAAGGGTAGGAGAGATATTGCAAATATCACCAGCTTCACAGGAAGCATTTTTTCACACAAGGACAGTATGTTGGATGATTTCCCATGTTTAATAAATAGGATTAAACCCAGCAACAACAGCTTTTGCTGGGAACTAGGAGTTCGGGTTGTGATAAACTTTTTAGATGGCAAAGTCTCCTTATGCTCAATTGTTTTTTCATCTCACTGGTAAAACTGAAAATAACTGTTTTGGCTTGTCCAACCATTCTTGAAATGTGATTTGTTTGTCTTACTGGCCCTCTGACTCACAGCCACTGGAAAAGGGAAGTAACCCAAATCCTCAGGGAAGCTTTTCTGTGTAGCTCACTGCTGAGATGCTGGAGGTAATGCTGGAGGACTGATGCTCTGGCTGTCCCACACTGAAGTCCTGTCCCCTTCATGCCATGGAGCTTTGGGGAAGGCCCTGGGCAGGAAGAATTTGGAGATCCAGCAGCAGGCATTAGCCTCCTTATTTCCCTGTGGGTGAGCCCAGGATCTTGGAGCAGGCTGGCATTTCACACCTTGGCGAGGGTGACATTTTCTTTGCAGCTTTTCCATGTTCGGAAGATGGCATTTCACCCCTAGAGGAAGCTGGTATTTATAAGGCAGGGCACTGGCATTTCATTCATTGTTACCATCCAGTGATTCAGACAAGGTCTCTTAGCCAGAAAGGTCAGCTGGGTCTCTGCTGTTCTTTGCTGCTTTTCTTTCTTTTTCCTTTTTTTTTCCCCCTAAGGGGAAGAGGGAAAAACAAAGCCAAGTCACATGCCATAACTGCTGATTGCCATTTTTCTTGACTTGAAAATTAAGGTCTGCTAAGCTATATAAAAGCTAGGACTTTCCAAAGTCCATCTTGGAAGGGTGTCTTTGGAAAGCTCCTTACTTTGCTTTGAGTTCCAAAGGTGCCAACCAGAGCCTGGTGCTGAGGTGATGTGGGTGGGTGGCAGCAGTGTTTGCCCCAGTGCTGTGCTCATCATCGCCGCAGTTATCCTGCCCATCCTCCTTCTTGGAGCTGAAGCCCGTGTGAGCCTAAAACTGCATCTTTTCTGGCCAAACACCAGGTTTTGTCCCCAAAAGCGTTGTGGAGCAGGATGGGAAAATCAGGTGCAGGTTCTCTCTGTGACTATGGGGCTCTTGTTGGACTGGGGCAATCTAGGCACTGCCAAGGCCTTGGAAACATAAATAAAATCAATAAGAAGCTGTTAAATTGTGCCTGAACCTCGCAAGGAACAGTGTGGGGAGTGCTGGCTGCAGAGATGTATCTGCTGCCACTCCGCGGGCTGTGGCACATTCATTAAGCATCTTTAAGATGGATACACCCCCCAGTTCACCTCCTGCAAAAGCCTGGGAATTTATTTCCTCCTGAACCGTGCCATCAATCACTGGTGACAGCACCGCCTCGGCACCGCGCGGCTCAGCTGTGGAACAGCCAGAGAGGCATGGGGCTGGCTGCCCTGCCTGGGAGGGGGCTGCCTCGGACCCCCTGCCCGTGAACAGGGGGATCCCATTCCCCTGCTCTCCACACAGCTGCTGGGGGAAAGGCTATCTCACACTGCAAATGCATTAGTGCACCTTTTCTGTGCTCTTCAGGACCCTGCTACCTCGTGCTGGTCTGCAGCCTGTCCCTGCTTCTCTTGGCCATCCAGCACTGCCTGCATCCGTCTCTAATCCCCAGGGGCTGATGGCTCAGAGAGAAGCTGATGGTCCCACCTCTTCTCTCCCCTCTGCGCATCTCCCTGTGATCCTGGCCTCTTCCTTGGTACCCTGGCTCCGCTCCCAGCCCTGCATTCAGTGCTTGCTGGGTGGATACTGGGAGCTTCCAGAGCCCTGAACCGTGCATGTAAATGTGAGAGCCTGAAGTCTTGGCAGAAAAATTTTGCTGTGCCTGACTTGATGCTTGTAGCTTTTATCGGAGCAGCCAGACAGGAGCAGGACAAATCCAGCGATCCAGGGCAGCACGGGGGATGCCGACTGACGTCTGAGCTGCTTTGCTTCCCCTCCCTTCTCCGCCTGCTCTGTTAGTGCTGCTCTGGACTGGAAAGATGTGACAGGTCCACTTAGCAGCAGGAAAGACCAGCTGGAGGGGGCTGAGTGACCCTCCTGCCCTGCACCCAGCACCCTCTGTCCAGCCCTGCCCAGACCCTGTGGCCACCCCTTTCCTTCCTGGCGCTGACATGTCACCCTCCAGTGCTTTCAGCTGTCAGCCAAGCTGCACATTACTTCAATTTATGCAGAGGCCTCAGTTTTACTTCTTCCTGCATTTTCTTCTGATGCTTTTAATTTTTCCCCCCCATCAGCTGGGAACCTACAGATTATCCCATAAGAGCAGAAGAAAGACTTGTCAACCTTTCTTACGTGCTCCTTGAGATGAAAATAACTTCCTGAACCCCTTATAATGCTTTATTTTCTGCCACTTCTGCTACTCTGAGTATAATTTGACTGACTAAAGGATCTTGAAGCTAAAGGGAAAAAAAGATAAAGTAGACTAATAATAATAATGGTAAAAACTGCTCCCGAGGCTGATAAGGGCCTGGAGATTCACACACCAGCATTGCCTGCCAGGGCAGGTGTGAGCCCAGCTTTTGTTCCCCAGCTCCATAAGCCAGTGGTGGGAGTGGGGACAGCCGGTCTCTGCAAAAATGGGATGTTTTTCAAGAGAAGAAAGGTATTGTGTCCCCTGTGATATGGAAATGAGCGGGGAGGTAAGGGCAGGGAGAGAGGATTTCTGATGGTAATGAGGTTTTACACTGGCTTTCTTGCCTTGCCTCCATCCCTCCCTTTCAACTGTAGGATGGGGTTTCAAAGGCTGTTGTATTCTTTTCCTTGGATTGTCATGTTTTTTTTAACCTTGCCCGGTGTGGTTTTTAAAGATAAAAGGTGGGAGCCGCAATGAAGGAGAATTTTCCTTCCCCTTCATTGGAAGGGCTGGGAGATGCTGCAGGAGCTATGGTTACTGATGTAAGGATGCTGTGGGCTCTTACAGGCAGGTTAGATGGGCTTGGGAATGCATTTCCTCTCCCGTTCCATCCCACAGCCTCAGAATGTCTGGAGAGGCTGAAGCAAAGGCTGGTGCCAAACCTGAGATCATGGTGGCTGTGCCATCCCCAAGCACGATGTCACAGCTCTGTAGCACAGGTGGAAACCAGCCCCTCCACATCTGTATGCAACTTGGAACTCTTGGATGTTGCTTGTGGCACCTCCTTTGGAGAAACAGCCTCTCTTTCTCTTGACATAGCTGAAGGCTGAGTATTCTTCTTGCTCCTAACTCAGCTGCTGCAGTATTCCTTGTGACTTCCTAGCAGCTGGGCCTTATTTTAGTCCAAGTTTGCCTAGATTCCAGCCTCCAGCCACTAACTCTGGTCCACCATTTATCTGCTGCCTTGAGGAATGCTCTGTATTCCAAAGCCCTTCCTCCTCTAGGAAGCTGCGCCTCTTGATGGAAGGGACTGGACACAAACTTTGTGTGCAAACAGTTTCTGGTGGAAGACTAAAGTTTGAGCTGAGTTCAATTTGTTGTGTAAAACGTGGGCTCTTTGCTGAAAAGGTGAACTTTCTCCTCTGCAAAGCCAGTGCTGTGAGCCCATGGATGTAGCTCCCAGGGGAACAAGGACAGCTCACGTCAAGGGGAATGAGGAGGGATGGAGGGATCTGAAGCTGTTCCTGGGCAGCAGCAGGGTTGCTGTTGGCTCTGTGTTGCCGCTGAATTCCTGCACGGCCAGCAGTGCAGTGAGAGCCTTGGCACAGAGGGCAGCTGGGCTTAGCTCCACTGTCAGTGCTTTTCACCCCTTGTTGATCTGAGGAACTTCACTGGACCTCCCAGGGGAGCTGCCTTCCCCTCCTGCCCCTCCTGCCCTGCAGTGGAGGACCACTGAAATGTGGCTGCTTGCAGAAAGTGCTTATTCAAACGAGCTCTGCCAGGCTGCCGCGGGTCAGGAGGGCTCCCAGGTCAAATCCACTCTTCAGGCAGGAGCTGCAAGCAAAGATGCCTCGTGGTGAGCTGTGTGGATGTTTATTCTGGAGCTCCCTTCCTAGCCGAAGCCCTTGAGCCGTGCTGGTGTCGCTCCCCCCCTGCCCAGCAGACATTGCTGCTCAGCTGTTTGGTTTTATCCCTTCCTAATTTTACAAGAAGTGACAGTAAATCCATCCTGTATGCACAGCACTGTGTGGGGTGTTTAAACAACCATTTGCATCCAGATGTGGTGATGGCTTTGGGGTGTCTCCTGGCAATGTGGGTTGGTGCTGGATATATTATGCTGTAAAAGTTAATGTTCAGAGTCCAATACTCAATCCACAAGAGCAGGAGAGCGTTTGGCCCTGAGCTGTGCTGTGTGGGGCTATCGCATCGCCTGTGGGTGCCTGGGGTGTCAGGGGTGTCTCCTGTCAGACCTTCCTGCAGATACTGCCATTGAAGGGCTCCCAAGCACAGCCAAGGGTACCTACACAGCTTGTCTCCACATCCAAAAAGACCATTAGCCTGGGAGGAGGAGGAAAGTGGGGGAGCAATGGGACGCAGCAGAGGAAGATAAGGCTGTGGAGTGGAGGATTTGTGGGAAGTTAATGGGCGTTGAATTGGCATTATGCCCCAGCAAGTTCTCATTTCCCTGGCTCTGTGCTGGTTCATCCCCGTCCTAGAGCAGGGAGAGAGCAGGATGCACCCACAGCTGAGGGCTGTGCCACAGCACACCATGGCCAGGGAGTGCAGGGAGCCAGAGTTTGTGGCCCTGGAACCTTGGGCCACACAGCCAGTGGCAAAAGGGATAAAGTAGAGGAAAATGAGGTTGCTTCACTGCTGCCCTGTGGGTGATGCTGAGGGAGATGCTCCATTTTAAATCAAACTTAGATCAAAGTGGAGATGGCTCCTCTGTTGCTTGGGGATGCATAAAGCTGTGCCTGAGCTCATAACGTAAGGGCAGCTTTTACTCCTCAAATCCACCTCCTTGCTCTGCTTTCAGTGCTCTTACAACAACCCAGTATTGCTCTGCTTCATATTCTGTTGTCTTGGAAGAGCTGGAGGGAGATTGCTATGGCTTCTCCCCGGGCAGGAGTGGTGGCGGGGCTTGGCCTCTGCCTGCTCTGAACTGGGAAGGATGCTGGCTCTGTAGGAGAGTTATTTTTGAGGCTTCCTTAGCTTCCAGCACTGGGGCAGGGTATTCCCCCATTAGCTGAGCCCACACCCCCAAGGCAAGTCTCCGCTGAGGAGCCAAGGTGCAGCAGAGCTGGGGGCTGGCAGCACAGTACAGCCCTGTGGGAAGCACTGCAACTTCCCTCTCCATAGGGCAGAGAGAGGCCAGCGCCTCTGCCAAAGCAGAAATGCTCTGGTGTTGTTATTAGCTCTCCAGCTCAGGGATAACAGCTCTTCTCCTGTGCCTCCTGAGCACTCTCAGAAGCAGCACTATGACTGCTTAAGTCTTTCCCTCTGTCCCCTGTGTCCTCAACATACCACCCTGGGCGTCTCAGCAGTCCAGGAACATGACAGCAGTGGTTGGCATAGGGTCAGGAGCATCCTTAATGGGGCAAGCCCCAAAGCCCTGGGGATGTGCTTTGGCCCCAGCATCTGCATTCTCCCTCCTTCATGTCCCCCACACAGCTCAGAGCTGCCTGGGAGAGGTCTGAGAGCAGCAAGGGGATGTGGTGGGATGGTCACCTGCAGGCCAGACCCTCCTTAGTCCAGAGGTTTCTGCAAGACCCTTTCCCTGCTCGCATTCCCTTGCTCAGGCCTGGATGGATGAAATGGACTTTGCAGCCCCAAATCCCTTAATCTCCAGTATACTTAGCAGTATTAGCCAGACTACAGAAGTCATATACACAGTAATTGCACTCAGTGGAGGACACTCTCACGATTTCATGCTGGAAGGAAACGTGTTATTCATTTTCCTCCGTCTCCCACCCATCTATGCAGAAATACATTGGAGTCATGATAGGGATACGTTCAACATGCAGAGAAATGTCATAGCTGAAATACAACCTGCTCTCCTGGCAATTAACCCAGGCAGCCTTGCAGAAGATGTGCAGGGTGAAATCCGCTCAAAGTAGGGCCTAAAGCTTCAGCACATCTTAGCTACTAATGCTAAGCAAGTTATGCTAAGCAATTAATATCCTTTACTTTTTTACAGCCCTCCCTTTGTTTTTATTAAGCATCCCTGCTAATACATTTAGCAAAGCTCGCAAAGCCTTTCAAAAAGCATGATCAGCTTCCATAATCTTATATACAGAATGATCACAAGCACCAGACCAAACAGACTCAAAGCTTGTAGGATTACCACTGGGTGGAGCAGGAGGTTATAAATTCCTGTGGCAGTAGGTGACCAACACAAGAGAGTTTCTGACCAGTGGTGCTCTCCATCTCTTTCCTCTTTGGAACACACGTCACATTTCATCCACGTTATGGTGGACAGTGATTATAGGGTTTTTCCCATCAATTCATATATGTTTTAGTACTTGATGTAAGTCATCATGTTGTGATAATTTCCTTACCAGCATTAAGATTAATTCCAGTTGAAGTAGGTAACAAGTCTTTAACTAGTGTATAATTAGACTGTAACAACTGGCGGGATGTAACAGGAGCTGTATAATTAAAATCATACCCTATAATTCCACTAAAGTTACAAATGCAAATATTCAAATGATTACTTGTATCTACAATAATATCACCTACTAATATAAAACCACAAAGAGTCTTTAGGAAAATATATCCTTTTCCAATATATGTAAGTGCAGTTGCAGGGATTTCATTGGCATGTGTTTCAGAATGACAAACATTTTGCTCAGTGTCAAGACATGTCTTGAGGTTTAATGGTGTTACTTTTACAGCTGAATCCTTCTTGTTCCCCTGCACTGTTTGCCACATGTGTCCACTTTGTGGTATCCATGCTTTATGTTCTATGGGAAAGAGGATGATTGTATTGTGATTTAGTGCAACAATTGGGTATATACTGTATACTAAGCATTACATTATTAACACAGAAACTGCGACCTTATTGTTAATGGGGTCATAATTGGCCAAATACCACCAGGATTAAAAGTCTCTCTCAGTTCTGTTGTCCCAAGCTACTTTTCAAACATCTGTGGGTAAGGCGTCTTCTTTGCCTACCCTTATAAGTGCTGCCACTGTGGAGTGCATCCACATTTGAGTGTGGATACAGCTAAGAGCTCGTCAAAGAATGCCCTGGACCATTCCAAGTGCCTCTACAATCAGCTGGTGGGTCTCTCTCATTAATTTTCTCCCATGGAGGCAATATATCAGATAAGAGCCATTGATTAGTCCCCAGTGCTAATAGAGAGGATCGCAATGGGTGTTCTAATTTGCTTAAATCACTTGTTGTTGCACTTAGTTTATTTAGGAGCACTTCAACATCTATACCATTAAGGACTCCCAATCCTGCCCCTGTAATACCAGTTGCATCCCTCCTTGTTTGCTTTGAAGGGGGATGAGCAGAGAAAGGGTAATCAGTCCTGGGTCAACACTTCACAAGTGATGTTAATTATATACCATTACTTCTTAAACTATTATCTGTCATCATGCAACAACTGGTATTAAGTGTTCAGCAGCAGTTGGTATTTTCAAGGCAATGAGACCTGTCCTTCTGCTTACCTCTGCCCAGGCTAAATTATAAACCTTATCTGATGGATACCAGAAAGCAAAAGCCTTCCTGTCAGGTGTTTCAGGAACTGGGAACCTTGTTCCTATATAATCTAGGAAAACTATCTTCCTTTTGGATTTGTTAACTTTCCACTAATCCGGATCATCCATCATTTTTATCCTTACCTATGCTGTAACAGTAACAGAGTCAATAATACCAAGAGTAGTGAGATGTCCCATTCATTCTTAGCTGATGTGAGAGTTTTTCCAGGAGTCAGTCATTTGTCAGCTGGCTGGCTAGTTACCACCTGCTTGATGGGGGAATGGTGTATCCATCTTTCTTTTCCTAAACTTTTAACAGCAAAATAGGAACACAGTAAGATGGTATATGCTGCTTCCCTCTTAGGTTCCAGTTTGTATTTTCATGAGAACTTGTTAATTAAAATGTCATCTCCAGGTTGTATATGATGGACATGTATTTCCAGAGTGTAGGCTGATACCATTGAGCAAATTTCTGTTATTTTCAAACCCTTCCTGCATATATATGATGTATTGTGTTAACCATTCATCAGATGAGACTAGTAGGTGTCTTAACTGGGTATTACCTTCTTCAATAAGGCCTCGTGTCAACCTTTCTTGTTGGAAAGGCTTCTACCCAGCCTGGTAACTGATGTATTATCACTAACAAGTGTATTCACTGCTGCTACATCAGCCAAAGCATTTCCTTCCCTAATTTCTGTAGTGGCCTTGGTATGTGGCTGGACAATATATTACAGCAATTTCTTTGGGTAGCTGGAGCTGATTCCAGCACTTGTGTATTTCTTCTCCACTTGATACTTTTTTCCTCAATGATGTGAAAAATCCTCATTTTTTCCATAGCTTTGCCATTGTGTGGCATACCCTGAGAGCATACTGAGAGTTTTTTGGCTCATTTCCCTTTTCTCAGTTGTTCTGTACATGTCAGGGCTACCAGTTCACCCCGTCCTTGCTGGGAGTGGTTACACTGAGCAATTAATATCCTTTATTTCTTCACAAGGTGAGGAGCCAGTCCCTCATCTTTACAGCTGGGTGTTTGTATGTCCCACGCCTGGTGCTGCTCCTGTTTGCAGAGCTGATAACTGATGGCAGAGAAGACTTTACTGTCTGAGGAATACTTATGCAAACAAGCACAATGGCTTAATAGGGAACACCCGGAGAAATCTCCAAAGAAAGCGCCGTAAATTCTCCCTCCCGTGGATTTATGGGGAGATTTTTCACAGATATTTATGGTTTCCCAGGTGCGTTGTTGTGACTCCTTAGCACAGATTTGCACGGCGTGCTCCAGGAGCTGATGAGAGGGGAACATTGACGGGGCAGCCCCCTGTTCATACCAGGATGGGAATGGGAAATGGCTCCTTAATCCCTTGGTGAATTCCTCCTGTGTGTGGCAGCTCAGAGCTCTGCCTGCACCTGCTGAGCACCTGGAGGGGCTGGCGAGTGAGGCTGGCTGGATTTAGGTGGCCCTGATCAATTTAGATGGTCCTGGTGCAATGCAGGTGTAGGTCACCTGCCCCATCCACTCCTGCAGGGCTGGGCCGCACCAACACTCCCCTGTTGCTGTCCACAGCCAACCCATTGAACCACATCTCTTTTTATCCTCTTTTCCAGGTTCCTTGCCTCACCAGCAGGTCCTTGTAGGATTTCGGCTCTGGTAAGTGCAGTTGTGTTTTCTCCATGCCAGTCCATGCCAGTTGCAGAAGTGTTGTGTGGGGTTGGAGGGGCAGTGGGCTGGGCACCACCACTGCTCCACGGGCAGGTGGAAGAGCCTGAGTGTGCCTCTGTTAAGGAGCCAGTTCCTGCTGCACTTCACCCCAGAATTATTTCCCCTCTGTGTGAAAACATGCTGAGATTTGTCTATCAGTGTCCTTCCATAGTCCATGAAAGGAAACAGCATTTTTTAAAGTGGGCATCTTTAATCCTTCCTGGGTAAACTTCGTTGGATGGGAACTGAAAACTTTGGTGATTGGCATGATGATTTTGATAAAAACTGGGAGGTATCTGCCACTGGGTGGGACTCAGGGGACCTTTGGAACAGTAAGAAGGTGAACTGATGGGTTGAAGGAGAGCACAACCTGCCCAGGGACCTTTGCAGAGGAGCAAAGGAGGAGCAAAGGCTTAGAGGAGCATTTAGGACCTGGAAGAAATGTGAATGTCAGAAGCTGCAATCCTGGCTGCAAGCTAGTGTTGTCACCTGTAACCTTTCCACGAATGTACTCCTCTCAGGCCACCCGCTCTGCCACCAGCCACCTGGCTGACTCCCCTGGGCAACCAGTGGGTAGAAGGATAACATTTCTGGGCTTTCTCAGGCTCAGGTCCCTGTGCCATTCAGTGTTTGGTGTTTTCACACTTCTAAAGCCCCCATGGGTCTTCTAACCTTACCTTTAAGCCAGCAGAAAGGGTCCTGGTTCTGTGCTGCGGTAAATTAGCAGGAGTGTCTCGCAATCAGTGTGGTTACCATATATTGTGTCATCTTCACCTTTGTCCTCTTGACATGTTCTCTTTAAAAAGTATGCATTTATCAAAAAAAGCAGCCTCTTTGTTTGACGCTGTCTGTTGGTTTGATAATTAAGTCCCATGGAAGGCACTGACATCAGCCATGCGCTCAAGGATTTGCCACTGATGTCCCAGGTTGCATGGCTCCGATGAATTTGAGGGGTTTTCTTTTCTTCGGCTGCAAATGGTTCACTACTTGGGGCCTAAAATTATTGAAGGGAGGGTTGTTATGGTGATCTCAGGGTTTTGGGGTGCTGCTGGTGTGACCTTGCTCTGAGACAGAGCTGTTCTGAGATGGGGACACCACCACCTGGGACATATCTAACCATGGCAGGGGGCAAAAGAAGGTTGTGGATCCTGGTGCCTAGGGAACTGCCCTGATGTCCTCTCCTTGTGCATCCGTCTCACTGGAGGGCATTGGGCACGATGTGAGCTTACCCCAAAAGCTATTCCTCACTCCAAAACTGTGCAGAGACTCCTGATCCATGATGCTTTGCTCGTGACCTTGGCAGCCTCAGCTGGGAGCAGCTCAGACCCTTGGGAGAGCTGGGCTTTGTTGAAGAAGCAGCACTGCCATACTCCAGCACGTGAAGAAACTCCAGCCAATCAGTGGACGAACCAATCAAGTGATTTTTCTGTGTCAGGGCTGTGTTACACTGGGAAGTGAATATACAGCTCTGTCTTCCTAGACAATTCCTGCAGGAACAGCTCTGGCCACGCTCCTTCCAGCAGCAAAAAGCACGTGTCTGTAGCTGCAGAGTGGGGGCAGGCAAGACAGGACCCACTGGTCCTTGAAAAAGGGGAGAAAATGGAAATTGGCCTGCAGGAGGGGGCAGTGGGGGAGAAGTGGCCACGGTGGTAGAATTGCCTCTCCCGACGCAATGTAATCGGCTCACGGCTTCCTCTCCCCAATCCTCTTACACCCCTCCCGTTGCACATCTCTCCCCAGACGCAGCCATGTGTGTTAGCAGAGATAAAAGCTCTCTTCCCACGCGGGCTCTTCTCCCCCAGCATGCTTAATCATGAGCCAACGTGGCAAACAGCCTTCCTGAGAGATGCCCTGGGCTTGGCTCCTTACTCTCCCTCCCTGCCTCCTGCCTTTTGCCTCGGCTCCCACACTGCCCCGCAGCCCGGGGCTCCCCGCACACCCCTGCAGCCTGCGCAGCCATCACGTGCCTCTGATAAATGAGCTTCATCTGCACCCAAAATTAATCACATTGTCATGCTGGCAGAGGATGAGGCAGCTGCGCCGAAGTGCCTGAATCCCTGGCTAATTTATCACAGGGGCTGGATGCAGAGCTGCTCCGCAGCTCCTGCCGCATGGGGACATGCTCCGGAGAGGCGGAAGGTGACAAGGAGCTGTGAAGCCTGGGAGTGAATGCTCGGGAGGACACATTCTCCTCCTCCCCAGAGCTCAGCCACTGGTTTTCAACCAGGAGAACCTGGTGGGAGATTGCTTGTGCTCAGGAGGGCCAATGCTGCTGGTGACAGCCTGGCTCCTCTAGTCACCTCGGACCTGGGAACTGATGTGCCCTCCTGTGCTGCAGCATGCTAGGAAACCCAGAGCAGAAGACTAATGAGGGAAATGAATATGAGGGAATTATTCCAGGATTTCCAAAGCCATGGTTTGTGGATGGTGGAAGCAGGAGGCACCCAGCCAGGATGATGTGTCTTGTTCACTTCATTGCTCCAGTTTTAGTCATCAGAAGCAAAGTGTTGACCAGCTGTGCCCATGCTGCCTGTGACAGGCTGGAATCAGCATGGAGAACCCAGTCCAGGGCCAAGGGCTCCCAGGTGGGCTGGTTCCTAGTACAGGACATCTGGGATGGGGACCAGTTGTGATGTTTGCTCCTGGTGTTGTGCATCTTTGTGGGATCCACATCATCCTGCTTGATTGTTGGTTGCCAGCTGCTCCTCTCCATTTCAGTGTGGGTTTGCTGGGCAGACTCTCTTCTTCTAAGTCCATCCCTAGGACAGACATGGGTTTCTCCAATATATTCACTCTCACTTGTCTTGTGGTAATTAATTACTAATTCCAGACCAGACTCAGCTCTGGAGTGCTCGTTAACTAATTGGATGCCTTCCAGCAAATCCCAGCAGTCCCTCCACGATGGGAAAGTCATGCGTTCCTTGTCTGCCTCCTGATTGCTTTGTCCCCCCATAGTCGATGGGAGCACCTTGGAAGAGATCTGCTGGGGCTGCTCTCCTGGAACTAGCAGGGGGCTGCTGACAACACAGCAGGTGCTTCCTTGGGGATGCATGATAATGGACAGCAAAGCAAAGCAACACATAGATGCCCTTACAGTGACGGCTAGCATCCTTCGCTGTGCTCCCAGCTGCTGGGGGAGGCTGGAAACCTGTTCTGCCTGCTGGTCTCTGAGGGCTTCACACCAACTCTCCTTGAAGATATTGTCAGATGCAGGTTTTTTTCCTCATGGCCTGGCAGAAACGTGGAAAGCTGTTGTCCTTTGCAGTCTGAAGCTCTGCATTGCTCACGCTTTGCTGTCATGGGGAGAACCGGTCCCATGTTTTCAGAGAAAAGAGGCTTTTATCAATAAAATTGACTGCTGGTGCTCCCAGCAGCTTGCCCAGACAAAACAGTGAATGGCTTTTGTTAAAACTTTAAATCTTAACTTACAAGGGCATGGACTCCCTTAGATCAGCTGTAAGCTGATGTTCTTTTGAGGAGGGAGAAAGGGTGTTTTGGTCTCCTGTGCCTGAGAGGGCCCCATGGGGTCTCTGGCCACTGGGTGCCAGCAGTCATGGGCAGCTGAGCAAGAGAGAGCAGAAAGCTCAGTCTGATAATCTCTGAGCCTCGTCCTCAGACCCTGCAGCCTGCTGGGCTGACCCAGGAGCTTTCCTCCCTCCTCACCTGCATGCTTCAGAGTGGATTTTGGGGCTGGACTCTGCTTGTGACTCTGTTTCCAAGCTCTTTGGAGAGGCAGATGTGTGCATGGCTGTGAGCAGGAGACATGTCTGACCTGATGTTCATCCTTATTTCAACTCCCCCAGGGCCTTTGGGGGATGATGCAGCCTTCAGTCAGCACACAGGAAGAATTACAGTCATCTTGGCTCAGCTGCATGTTCAGAGTGAGCTGCTGCCAAGGCAAGGGCTCCCATGGGTGCCACCCCTAGCCCTGGTGCACGATGATCGGTCCCAGTGGTCAGCATTGCTCAGCCTTGTTGAGGCTGCCTACTTCACCAGGCTCCTTTATTTTTTTTTGTATGCTCTTATTTTTTTAAGTCAGGGCTACAGCAGAGGTTTTGTAGGCACCCTTTTGCCAAAACATGACTGGCTTGTGCTCGCTACTGAGTGGAGAGGCCAGGGAGGAGCCAGAGAGCAGCTGAGATGTGACGTGGGGAACTGGAGATGTGTGGTGACACCAGTGCAAGAATTATTCACACAGCCTGGGAACTAACAGCTTGGGGTTCCAGAGTGTGTGTTGAGAGGGTGGGAGGCTCCTTGGGAGCCTGGCAGCAGAGGATGTCGATGCTGGGAGACTCCAAAAGATGCTTTTGCCTGGGTTGTGTGAGGAGGAGTACTGAGGGTCAGTCCCAGGTCTCACAGAGGTGGCTGGGCTGCTGCTGGTGCTGGGACAGGGCAGGACCTCCTGCCAGAGTCAGGCCTGGGCAGCCACTGCTGGCTCTGCTCAGCATTTACCATCCTCTGGGCTGGGAGGGAGCCCAAACACTGCTGCAGGAACAGCAGAGAGAGGCATCCTCAGGAGCACATGGGATGCTCCAGGGGTGCTGAGCCACCTCGGCAGAGGGAAACGCTTTTCTGCCCAAAGAAAAGGCTTTTCCAGACTCTGTCAGAGCTTGGGAAAAGCCTGTTGTAGCTATTTTGAAGCACTTTGCAGTTGGAGGTGCCCAAGTATTTTAGGACTCAGAGTTCAGTTTCTGAAAGGACCTGTTCCATAGAAATTCAGAGTAACTGACTCTGCAGATCCCTGTGTACCAGCAGGCAGGACAACACTTAAGGACTTGTCATGGCATGGCTGACACCAGCCTGCTTTTTAGGTGTAAATAACTGTGCCACAAATTACATCAGACTTCTCTGTCCATTAACAATCCTCTGTTCTCTGTTCCTCTGATCTTTTGTCAGTGTGAACGAACTGGAAGTGGTTCTTTGGGTCTAGTCCAGCACCAGGGTAGTAAACTGGACATCTCCTGTCGCTCTGTCTCTTGTAGAATCCATACGGATGTAATGGATTTAGTGGCACCTTACATCTTCCTCTGTCCAGGCACAAATAATGATATTTCACCCTGGCACCCAGTGGTGCAAAACCCCTGCACCCACATTTTGGAGAGGGTTGTGCTGTGAATCCCCACCTGTGCTCCTCTGAGCTCAGCCTTTGGGGGTTGGGCATGGTTTGAGAGGGGTTGTGCATGGTTTGTGTGGGGGTTTGGCATGGTTTGTTTCCTTGAACGACCGTGCTTTTGGACAGAGCTGGAAGTACCAGACTCCCTGGCACGCTCCGAAGCCAGCTCCAGGGAGCTGAAATAACCTGGTGGGACTCTGCAGAGCCTGATTTCTAGTCCCTGTAATTAAATACCCAGCTGTTGAGATCTTTTATTCGTATTCAGATTGAGACTTGGCAGGCTTAGGTAGCAGGCAGCTCGCCTCAGTGACCAGGAAGATCTGTTGTGCTTTTAAAGCAAACTCCATCATACCTCAGCCAGGATGGGCAGGGATCTGAGCATGCCAGAGGTGCTTTCATGGGCTGAGCTGGTGAGATTGGGTGGGAAACTGCTGCTATCCAGGCCATGGGCGAGGAGTGGGAGCTTCCTTAGAGATGGGGGCTCCAGACACCAAAAGGAGTACCCAGAGCCCCCTAAGGCACACAGGGGCTACATTTTGTGCTGAGGTCTTGAATTGGGAAGAGGGCTCAGCATCTGGAGGTTTTCCAGACAGTGCCTCAGCTGAGCCTGAGGATAACTGCCTCATTTACTGGAGCTGGCAGGAGAAGATGCCTGCTCCCCTAAATTCCAGATTTGTCCATCACTAGCGATAATGCACCGAGAAATAAATGTCACTTACAAAATTCATGGGAGAGCCGCTTTGCTAGTCTCCTTTTTTAAGGTTATACTAAAAATTAAACCGCATTTCCCCCAAGGGGAAGCGGCAGGCTGTCACCGTAACAAATGTGCCGGTGTGTCACGGAGCAGCGCACATGTGTGTGCACACAGCGTACATCGAGGGGCAGGGCGGCGCAAGCGGCGCCGCTCACGTGGCTGCTTAGCTGAGCAAAATCGTTATTTTTATACTTACACTTTATATGGCAATGTCCTGCCCGCGTAAAAGGGAAAAAAAAGAAAAACATGGGAGAGTTACACAAGCTCAAACCCGAGTTCCCAGTATGAAGCCTGGCGCGTGACTGCTTTACGCGATGGGAGCGCAGTCTCCTCGCGGGTGCGGCACTCCTGGCACGGCCTCCCGCTCAGGATGGCATCTCAGGGCCCCGTGAGCAGGCACCACCAGCTCGCAGGAGGTGTTTCCTTAAGGCTAAGCAGGGTATCAGTGTGCCTTTGAGGACTGCTTTCCCTCCCCGCCCCGAGCGCTAGGGCGGCAGTTCGAGGTCCGGCTCCCCCCGGCTGCTCCCGTGCCGCGGGTCTGGACGGGGCGCTCCGGCTGGGGGACGTTCATCAGCTCTGGCAGGGGAGCTAATGCGATTAAGGGCTTTTCTCACCCTCCGCTCAGTGCTCATTAACGTTTCCCTGCTAAGGAGTTTAGAAGCGTCGCCTCATCTCGCCTCAGCTTTGGTTTGTGACGAGGGGAGCGGGCAGGAGGTGCAGGGGGGAAAGCTCCCCGACCCTGTGGCTTCTGTCCGGACAGCGCCATGGCCACAGAGGGAGGAGATGTGGCTGGGGGAGCTGCTGCAATGCCGTGCAACGCCACCAACCCCAACGTTTCCAGCCAGGAGTCCTATTTCTGCCCTGTCTCTGGGATTGGGAGCTGGGGAAGGCAGATGTCCTGGTTGAGGGAGGGTGAGGCTGCCTGCCTGGAAGCCTGAGAACAGGGACCTACAAACAGCTTCTCTGTGGTGTCACAACCCCGTCCTCTGCGCAAGCAGCGAGAGAACCCAATTTTGGAAGCCTCCTTCCCAGATCTCACAATCGAGAACCAGGAGAGATATTTTTATTTGGTCTTACAAGTAGGTCTTGAGATATCTCTAAGTGGGTGCTTCATAGTCTGCATAGAGATAAAACCCTCCCATGCGCCACACAAAGCCCTTCTCAGCATCAGGCCCGAGGCTTTGCCCTGCTGCCTCTACCCTGTGCTCTCCTTTTGCTCCATGTCCTGGCCAGCTCTCCTGGGGGCACCTGGAGCAGGCTGACACGAGTTCTGACCCCTGCCCAGTGAAGTTTGATGCAGAAGATGCTTCTAAATTTTCTGTGGCGGGTCCCAGATGTCTTTTTAGTTACCTGAAATGTGTCAGTCTGTGCTGAACCAAAGAAGAAAAGTGTGTTTGATGATTTTTTTTTCTGAATATTTTAATTCTTCCATCAAGAAAAGCTGAATCTCCCGTGGAAATTGTGTTTCCTGTTTGAAAACAGGTTGTTAACATGCCACTCAGCACTACAGAAGGCTGCTTTTCCAGGGGCTAATACCTGAAGATTGACTGATTTCAATATCTAGCACGCTATGTCCTCTGATTCAGCCTTTTCCCTGCATCATTGGGGCTTTTGTGCTTTTCCTTTCTCCGATGTGGATCCTCTGGTGCCTTGCAAGACCCAGGCTCCAGCTGCAGCCTGGCTCAGCTGAGCTGAGGAAGACCTCTCCACTCTTGTCTGCCTGCCTATTTCCATGAAACCTCCAGGAATTTAATAACTTTGAGATTTTCAGCTGTCACTCACACGCTGTTGAGTTTGACTGCTGAGTCAGAGAGTAATTAGGGGAGACAGACAACACGAGGAGCACGTGATGGCACAAGACTTGTTTTCTTAAGGAAACCATGCCAACAGCAACAACAAAAAAATCTAAAAATACCTCTTTTCTTCAAATTTTTTGCCTTGTTCTACCTGCAGACAGCTCTTGACTGGCAGTAAGGGAATGTGGGCTGCCCTGGGGTGGTGACACCCAGCACTGGGTGCTGTGTGGGCAGGATGGGTGTTCCTGTCCCTGCAGTCCTTGGGGACACAGGGTTGAGAAGTCAGCATGGTGACCTTGGTCCCTTTGAGATGACACGGGGTGTGAATAAAGATGTGACACGATCATCTCCAGCAGTGCTGTGCTATTTCAGGGCAGACCCATCAACTCAGAACCATCTTTTATAAATAAAGGAGATTTTAATTAAAACCACCAATTGTTAACAGTCTGTTACACTGCACATTCTGCCAAATAGCAGAGCATTCTTTTAAATACCTGTTAAAATACTGCATGATGCTGCCCTTAAGGGACTTTGGCTGGTTGCTGAAGGTGCTGCCTTCAGCCCTAGGTCTGTGTCCTGCTCCAGGACACCTTGGTGGTGCAGGAAGTCTTGGCTGAAGCAGCCAGCGTCGAGTTTGGAGGTGATGCCTGATTGCTTTGTGTATCCTGTGTGCCCCATCTTCCTTTGGAAGGGAGATATCAGCATTAGGAGCAAAGGGCAGGCAGGGATGTGCCAAGGGAGCTACTGAGCCTGTTACTGTGTTGGAGGAATGGAAGATGCTGCCTAAGGCTTGTGGTGGAGCCTCATGCTGCAGGCAGAAGCAGGTAGGAGAAGGACGAGGGTTGCTGCTGAAGGCTGCAGTGCTTGGTCAAATCACTGCCCTCCAGGGTCCACCTTTGTGTCTGGGATGCTCAGAGAAACCCAGACCCACACAGCTGCCTGCCCGTGCCAGCTTTTATTCCCCTTACCCGCTCCTCTCTCTCGGTGCTGGCGGGCAGCCCAGTGCCAGGCTTTTTATGCTTTTCTTTTTGTCTTTTTCAATGAGAATAAATCTTTTATCTGTTGACTGTGAGACTGTGCTGCAAACAGAGTCTCACAGATCTTGTGGGTTTTTTATAGCCACCTCCATCTTCCAGGTTGATGGTTTGCAGCTTGGTCAGTGCCCAGAGCTGGCACTGCTGGCTTGGACGGAGCTTAACTCCAACTGTGCCATGCTGGAGACCAGGATGCAGGGATGGAGACCTGCCCTGCCACCCCCATGGCACGATGTTGTCTATGCTTGCCTTGTTCTGAGTGTAAGAGGAAAGGGGAAGCATGTGGCTGGAAGGAGGCAGACACAGAGCAAGGAAAACCAGTTCATTTTGCTTAATTATGACTAACTGTGACAGCCTGCATCTTTAGTTTGAAAAGTATCTGTGAGGTACGGGCTGCTTCTCTCAAACAGGATAATTATGTTAATTAAAATGCTTTCTTTATGGCAGTTCTGATTAATAAAAACAGTTCCAGTGCTCTCTTTAAACACGCTAACCTTCTGTTGTGCAGGAAAACTGGCTTTTCTCAGCAATTTATGACTTTTAAAACAGATTAGAGCAGGACAGCCTGCTGCTTTCACACAGTAACGCTTCCTCCCCGGGGGAGAGCAAGGCAGCCCACCAGCACAGTGCCCTGCTCGTGGGGAACAGACGGAGCAGAGCACTCGGGCAGCGACGCCAGAGCAGGCAGCAACATGTGCCCGTGTGGGAGCTAGGGATGGGAGGCGTCAGAGAGCTCTGCGAGAGTGCCAGGGAATAAAAATACCACTTATTTCTCTAATTGCTGTTTATTTCCTCTGCAAAGTATTGGGATAATTAACAAGCTCCCAATTAAGAAAAAATTGTGTGTAGAGGAAAAACAGGTAGGGTTGCCAAGAGAGCTGGGTTTGTGCCAGAGCGTGCCGAGGGGCAGTGATGGTGGTCCCTCTTGCTGACCACACGTGGGATGGGGCCCTTGGGGACTCCAGCACTCTGGAGGATGTGGCAGTTTCCCAGTTCCTCACCAGAGACCTTTCCCAAGATGAAGGTTGTGCTTCCCGAGGTTTGAAAGCTTAGGAGCTCATGTGACCACTGGTGTGGCTGCCTGATGTTTTGTCCTTTGGCTGGTTTGCTGCTCCTTGGAGGTGTTTACTTCTGCATGTGGAGGTTCGAGGCCCCTGAGCACAGTCTGGTGTGGGTTTGGAGAGGGGCTGAGCATCCACCACCCTCCTGAGAAGCAGTGGCAAATTGGGAGGGCTTGGTATCTCTGCAGGTAGCTCTGAAAATAGAACCAACAGGCAGCTGGGTGTTCATAAGGAAGCACCACTTGCTGTTCATAAGGAGGATGGGTTTGCCATGCACTTGTCCCCAAATGCCAGTCCCCAGCCAGATGCACATTCCCACTGTGGCAAGGAGGTTATGTGTCCTCCCCACCCTCCCTTTTCCTTTTTCCACATCTTTCCCCTGGCTTGCCATCCCTGCCGGCAGATGGTGCTTTAGGCTGGGCCAGATGCTGGAGCAACACGTGAAGCAGTTCTTGGCTCCCACTTCCCTGTGTAAGGGACTCTTACACAGGGGTAGTGACTTACGTTGGGTCCCTTCAGCACCTCCAGCACCTCCAGCAGCCCATCCTGATGTTCGGGGAGTGCTGCTGAGCCCTCTCCTTTGGCAGGTGCTTTGGGAAGGGTGACATGATCCTTCTGCCCTGCAGGTAGCTGGCCACAGGAGTTTGGGTCTGTTCTGCCCTGCTTCTCTAGAAGAGGAGGAAGGTGAGTGCTTGTCCCTGCCTCTGTGAAATGCTGCATGTGACCAACAGCCCTTGCCCGAAGAGGTGACAGCATTAGTTTGCCATCCAGCTGTGACTCCTGATTTAGAGCTGGGTGACTTCACTGGGTTTGCTCGACCTGGTGAACTGCTGGCAGGCAGCCCCACTCCCCCTCTCTTGCCACATTTGAAGTATTTTGGGAAGGAGAGGAGTAAAAAAACCCCTAGAGGCTCTAGCATATCAAGTGCAGGCCAGGGGAGGGTGCTGAGGGGTTGTGGGGTGAGGTTCCTGCACACATCCAGCAAGGCAGCTCTGCCCTCTGATGTGTTTGCAGCCCACAGATCTTGGTGAGCAGTGCAGTCATTCAGGGAAGCTATCCAGAACTTCCCTGCAGGTTATCCCCCCAGCTTGGGGGGCCACATTCACCCCAGCATGGCCCCAGCCCCCTGGCACAGCCCTTTCCTTGCCCTGCAGGCTTGGCTGGGGCTGGCTCTGCTCTGCTCCTCTCCTTGCTGCCCTGTTTACCTCTGCTATATTTACATGTCTATTTTATGATTTCAATTTTTAATGCTTCTGCTCTTTGAAGATGCTTAATGCTTTGGAGTGGAACATTTTCTTCTGAGTCCTGAGTGCCAACTGAGGACAGACCAATAAATCAACTAATAACTGGAACCTCATTTTCTGCTCCCATGGCTGTGAGTTAACCCTCCTTGTGCCTCCAAGGCTCTCCTGGTGCTTCCCATCTCCCTGGCAGGAGAGCTGCCTGTGCCAGCTATGAACACCCTTTAGGCAATGTCAGGCCTTTGGGATTCCCATGCTGGGCTGTATCTTAAGTGGTGGTTTCCGGGTGTATCTTAAGTGATGGTTTCCAGCTGCCACCTTCTTTCTCTTTCTGTCACCACTGTTCCCAAGGCCTCATTGGGTCAGCAGAGCTGGAGATTAGGAAGGCATCCTGTACAGAGTAGGGAGCATGGTAGGTGAGTCTGGCAAGTCACCCAGTGAGACCCAGTCTGTTCCAAAGCTCCTCAGGACGGGACAGCCAAGTGCCATCTTGTGGCTTTGTGATGCTGCAAAATCCAGGACCTCTAACTGTGCTCTGCAGGAATAATATCTGGAGAAAGCCACTCCAAACTCCAGCTCTGCCGAAAACTCGTGGCAGGACTGGAGGAACCCCTCAGGAAGGCATCCCATCTCCCTTTCACTGGCAGCTGGAGCTGATGAGTCCCCAGCGCAGGAGAACGTGCTCTGCACTACGAGTCTAACAGAAAGTGGCAGATCTTAGGTAAATCTTCTTTCCAGCTATTCAGCCTAGCCCCCAAGGGCTGAGGACTTTCCACACTGCTGCCTTCATTAGTCCAACTCTATTTCCTGTTCTCATTCATCTCAATAACTTCTAACCCTTTAAAGAAGCACCTGCTTTTACCCAATCCTGCAGTGAGGTCTGCAGGGTACTTGCAGGGCATCTGTGCTTCCCCTCTGCACGTCCACACCTGCAGGCTTGAGGATTCAGGTGCTAGCCCTGCTCTCCAGATACCTTCCCTGAGACAGGCTGCTGGCCTTACCTTGCTCTAATACTTTATTGCCTGTTGAATTATGAAAGCGCTGCTTGCATCACCTGGCAGATGGCCACAGAGCTGCCTCTCAGCTGCTCTTTAACTTCTGACTCCAAGGTGTTGCATGCATTAGCCTCGTCTGCTCTGCATCTGGAGCCAGCCTGTGTCCGTGGGCTGTGCTAGCATGGGTGCCCAGGGCCCTGGGGAAGCCCTGGCCTTGCAGAAAGCAGCCACCCATGGTCTCTGCTCCCCTCAGGGGGCTCTGGTACTGTACTGCTGTACAGTGGGCAGGGGTGCAAGCAGAACAGGCAGGAGGGACCCCTGGGCCAGCAGCACAAGGGGCTGGACACACCAGTGTCCTGTGGTGAGCCCTGCCAGGCAGGAGGGCTTGGCATCCCCATGCCCTGGTCCCTGACCAGCCGTGGAGCCCTGTAAAGCCCACTTTCCTCTCTGGTCTCTCCGCACCCTGGCACCAGCCAGGTGCCCTTGGCACTGCTGATCCAGAGAGAAAAGTGGGCTTTACAGGGCTCCACAGCTGCCTAATGAAGTGCTGGACCTCCATTAAACGCTCTGTGAGGCAGGCACATCTCCTGGTACTCCTCCTCTGCTACAGAAGCACAGGGCTGCATAGCAGTTAACCAAGGCCATGCTATTCCTCACCTTTGTTTTTTGTCTCTGATGCAGTGGGTTTGCTCCTGGGGCCAGAGCCCCCCAGATCCATCTGCAGTCTGCACTGGAGGTGCCCAGTAACAAGAAGGAGTGGGCTCTGCCAGGGTTTGATTTCCTCTTTTGCTGTCAGAAGTGATTTGTCCTTAGGGAGCTCTCACCCTTGGCACAGCCTGGTCCCCAGCCAGATTGGTTTTGGCAAGCCAGGAGTGCCCAGGGCTGGTTGGCAGAGCTGCTCTGGTGTACAGCTGGTGGCTCAGACTACCCAGTGCCATCTCCATCATTCCCAGTGAGTGCTGGGAGAGGGTGGGGAAGGGAGCAGGGCCCTTCTTGCAGCCTTGTGCTCTGTTGCTCACTGATGGCCTGCCTTGTGTTTATCCATAATTATATTGTGGTGACACAGCTACGGTTTCCAAACCCATACACAAATGCTTAATAACCCATGGGAATGCTTTCCCATTCGTTAAGGGGCGCAGGCTGGGTCCATTTCCCCTGGCCCTGCACAAGCCAAGCGTGGGGCAGCATCTCAAGGCTGGTGCCCTCTCTGCTGGATGGAGACTTGTCCTGGAGTGTTTTCACCTCTGTCCCATGCATCATCCATCAGACACTCTGGAAATGGAGGCAGAGGATATTAAGGAGTAAAATTTTCCATTGGAAAATGTATTTTTTATCAAACTACATTATCAGAATCGGCAGGTAGCCATGGAGCCAACATTCAGGTGGGAGAATATTGAAGCAAATCATTCTGGCTTCTGTCTGTTGACAGTGTCCAGGAAATTCAAATGTCTCTTTGATTTGATGTGTTTTGACTTTTATGTTTTAATTTAATATCCAGGTTGCATTTAACATTTTATTATGATTCGTGCTTGAGAAATTAAATACTTTTTCCCTTACTGTGGCAAAATTCCTGAATATTACCCAGTGAAATGCCAGGGTGTGAGTTTTTCCTGAGTGCTGTCCTGCAGGTGATTTTGATTCACTGAGCTCAGTGCAAAACAAAGCTTTTCATTTAGGAACCTTGCACAAACCAGATATAGGTTTCTATTAGGCAGTTTCTGAAAATTCATGGTTTTGGTTATATGTGCCCTGGAGTAGGTTTGGGGAGCTGGGGAAGCAGCATGTGTCCTTGTCTGGTATTTGGAGGTGCTGCTGAGGCAATGTAGAGGTAGATTTATTTATGGCTTTGACCAGACCAGCAAGGGATGGAGGTGTCTGGGGAGGAGCATGTCCTGTGCTGTTGTGGGTCCACTGCTGGGGACAGTGCTGGGAGGTGGCACATCCCTCTGGTGGCATGCCATGGGGTGCACCCCTCTCCCTGCTGAGGGCAGAGGGACCACTCTGCTCCCACCGTGACCATAGCAGGGCAGGGAGTACCACAGTGCTGGGAGGAAGTTCCTTTGTACCCCCAGTGAGCCTCCTTGAGGGAAGTGGAGCTGTAGGCAGAGCTCAGGGCCACCAGAAAAACTGCTGCTGGTGCCTGTTGGTGCTTCCATGCACGTGAGCACGTGCGCGGGTGTTTGTGCGTGCGTGTGGGGACAAAGCCACTTTCTAGGCAGTTCTTTTAACAACCAAATGACAGCTTGTTTGCTGCTAGGATTGCAGGCCTGCCTGGCAGAGGCTCCACACCAGAACTTTGGAAGCTGCTGCCAGTGAATAGCCAAACATTTGTACGGGATCAGTCGACAGCGTGTTCCAGCCTCCAGCTCTGGCGGGGGGAAAAAAATCCTCTCCCTGATATATGTGTTTCAGCACCAATTATCCAAGCCTCATTTGCTCTAGACTCACAAGACCATGTCCCATGACATCTATTAATTGCATTAAAGATCTCTCATTATCCTAAATCTCCAGGATGCAGAGTTGGAGTGGCTCAGGCCCAGGTTTTCAGGAGGGCACACGTGTGTGTGAGCACGTGGAATAGAGGGCACACCTCATTCCAGGCAGGCAGGGCAGGCACAGACACCTCTGGCAGCAGTGGTGAGTTCCTCCCGAGCCTCTGTCCCTGGTTATTCACAGCTGGGTTGTGGCTGATCCCTGGGGCTGGATGTGACACTTGGCTGGGAGCAGCCTGGCAGAGCCTTTCCTCTGGTCCCTGAGGTGTCGGGCTCCATGAGGGAGTGATGCTGCCAGCACTCCACACCACACACTGCCCCTTCTTTGCCAAATACTTATTGTTCCTGCTTTGAACTTCTGCAGAGCGAGGTTTGCCAAGGCTCCAACATGAATCATTAATTAATTCCTGGAGGGCTTTTTTTTTTTTTTTTTTAAATGTTGTTTGTTTGTTTGTTTTGTATTTTTTGTTTTGTTTTGGTTTTTTGGTGTGTGTTGTTTTGCTTTCATAATTGAAAGCAGGGAAGGCAGTGCAGGTGCAGGATAGCAGAGGTGCAGTCAGAGTCATTTCACCATCCATGGTCAGGAGGGTGCCTTGGGTGCTCTGCTTGCCCTTGCTCCTTGGGCTGGGCTGTAGTTGTTGCTGGGGCTCCAGGCACTCAGATTCTGCCCCTCAGCCTAAGCCCTTATCCTGCCTGGCAGGCTCCGTGTGAGCAAACATATCCTCCTCTGGCTGTGAGCATCCCTCTCCCCTTGTCACCCTCCTCCTGCACCCTGTGGCACGGTTGGGTCTCCTCTGGTATTCACAGTTCTGGCGGTGCCCTTTGCCAAGAGCCTTGTTGGATGCAGGGACCCTGAGGGTCAGTATGGAATTGTATTGCTTCCTTTGGAAACGTCATTCCTTGATGAGGCCTCTGGAGGGGCTGGTGGAGGCAGAAAGCTCAGCAGGGCACCAGAGAAAGGCTTGGAAAGGAAAAGGCAAAAGTAAAAAGGACAGAAAGGTCTCATTAAAAGAGAAAAATACGTTTTCATTTACTGGAGCGGCCTCAGGATTGTGGAGAGTGGAGGAGGGCAGTAAGGTGTGCCTGGAGGCTGACAGCCCAACTTCTTGTACAGTGTGTGTTCCAGCCCCTGACCATCCACCCCGGTGTATTTTCCAGCCCCTGACCATCCACCCCGGTGTATTCCGGTGCTTTGTTGGACTGGGGAGCACCAGGTGGGTCAGTCTCATGATGCTGAAGGGAGGGATGGGCCTGATCCCAGAGCTCAGGGAACGCAGCAGGAATGGGCAACATTTGCAGTAATGCCCAGGCCCTCGAGCCTGCATGAGCTCTTGCCATTTCCACCCTCTTTCTGGTGTAATAACTTGTTCCTTATTGACATTTTTATTCCAAACACAGGGAAAATGCCAACATGGTAATTGCTGTACATGTAAAGCAAGGCACTGTGCCATATCCTCCAGATCATTTCCTTCCCCTTCCCCCAGCTTCTAAGGCCCAGGTGGAAGTGAGCAGTGGCTGGAGGGTGGAATACAGGGACCCACATGTGCCGTGGAGCTGCCACCAGGTGGGTGGGACACAGGCACCATTCCCTTCTCTGCAGTGACTCACAGGGCAGCAGCAGGGCTGGGAATAACACCAGGTCTAATTGCTCTGCTAACAGCTAGACCCACTGCCTCCAGGAACACTTACATCTGCAGATATCTTGTGGTTTCTAATACCATCAGAAATCCCTCTTGCTCTCATGTTTACCAGCATGCAATTGCAACCCCTTGATGTCTGCATAACAGCCTTCCATCTCCTCATTCCTCACAAACAGTGACAGAGCTATGACAATCAGGAAGGAGGCAAACAAGAAGCAAAAACCCACTGGGATCCAGGGAAAAAGCTGTGTCCTCCAGGATGTAAATCGAAAATAGAAATGCTCTTCTCTCCCTCCACCCCGAAAGCATTTGATAAAAAGATAATGTGGAAAATGTAGAATTTTGCAAAACCACGGTAGCCACCTTTTTTCATGCCATAAGCCAGAAAATGTTTACTGCATGAGCAGAGCAGAAGCTGTAATGTTGTAAAATGATAGTGCTGGGGAGCCATCTGCTTATTGACTGAAGTCTGGAGCACGGGCTTTCTGCTGCCGTGTCTTACAGAGATGGGTGTGTGCACACGTGTGCCAGGGATGCACCATGAATGTGTGCTGCCAGCCTGATTCCTTATGCCCCAGGGCTGGTCCTGCACGCTTGGAGAGACCTTGGGCTGTTGTTGGGTTACACCAGGATGGGTGTGCTGGCTGGAGATGGCAGGCTCTGGACATGCCGCAGGAGGATCTGGTTCTCAAAGCAGGTGGAAAAGCAAACGTGGGGCAAACAAGCAGCCCCATGAGCTCAGGGGGTCTCAGGATGGCTTTGGAGGGGGATTTCACTGCCACAGCACTGACAGGGGGCACATCAGAGGGCTCAGCACAGCCCTCCCATGGATTTGCATGGGATGAGAGCCGGGTGCATCCCGGGCTCCTCCCGCCAAGGCCTCTGGGCCACGCCAGCACGTGGTCGCCTGTAGTTAAGTGGGGGATTATGCATGTCTGAACAGTTGGCATTGAACTCCTAAACTCAGGGAATCAAATTGTGCCCTGCAGAATGGCTGCCCTGCTGCCGCCGAGGTCAGGGGGATTTGTGGCTGCCTGCAAGAGAGCCAAATCTGTCTTTTCTTCCCCTGCTGAAGGTTGTGCCACAATGCCCTCAGCATCTGGCTAATCCAGCTGGTGCCCTTCACCCACACGCAGACCTGCCCATCTCCAGTGCCTGCCGAGGCCATGCTGACTGCACCCTGGTACCCAGCTCACTGGGGGAGCAGCAGGGACCCCCAGACACCCATCAGTGCAACAGCCTGGCTGGGAGAATCAGTCTGCAAGTCTCCAGTGCTGTGAATTTGGTCTGTAGCATTGTTTTGATGACAGGAGTGGTGAAATAACACCCAGGGGACAAACGGAATACCAAAATTATGATATTGCCCTTTGGAATTATTTCACGGTCAATGTAGCTTTCCTGTCCTCACGGTGATAATTTACCCAGCCATTGCTCAGAGGATCCCTGTCTTATATTAATCCATTTCTGTTGATGCACGGAATGAAATGCTATATTCCCCCCAGCCCTCCTGCTGTCCGTTTTGTTTCCAAGCAGCAGCTCGGGCAGCAGTGCTTGCCTGCTGCTGGGAATTCTGATCGGCTGTGGCAGAGCAGGGATGGGGTATGGATTCATTCATCCGCCTGCTCTCTCACGAGCTCCTCGTGTATTATTGATAACCCAGGGCTGAGGGATTATTACATATATAAATTTATTTTAATTTCTTATGATTGCTGCTGTGATTAAAGGATGTGCCAGGTTGTACGTAGCCTGGTAGTGATTAGGCACTACAAGCCGTGGCAGAGATAATGTGCAGGGCCTGGCTTAGTGAGGCTGATAGATGAGACAGGACTGGTTTTCCCACGCAGGGCTTTATCCCAGACCTGCAAAGGGATTTCAGTGCCTGCAGCTCCTTGGTCTCAGTTCTGGTGTGTCTGAGTGCTGGCCTTGAGTGAACGCCGGGATGTCCCCATGCCCTGGGATTGTCTGCTCCAAGCCAGGCAGGAGCAAGTGGCTTTTCCTGGGCATCCAGAAACAAAACCAAACTTTACTGTCACTTGTTTTTTTCCAGCCTCCCATTTTTTATAGAATTATGAACTTTGGGCTAGAATTATAAAGGTATCATACAACATCACAGAGTATCCTGAGTTGGAAAGGACCTCCAGGTATCATTGAGTCCAGTGACCTTAGGTACTTAGGCAGCTGAAGATGGAGAGAAAAGCTGAGAAAGATGAGGTGGCTGTGCCCCCTTCACTTGTCCCATAGGCACTGACCCGCATTTTAAATGTCTCAATATCTGGCCATTAGGGCCAAGTAAAGCTAATTGTGTGAGTAATTCTGTTGACTTAGTTATTCCTGTAAACATTGACAGAATCAGCTCTCCTATTCCTCAACAGAAAACACTTCCCAGCAGAAAATACAAACAAATTGCTCTTCATATCATAGCATTTTAAAATAAAAATATCAATAAGGAGCTAAGTCAAAACTGCATTTTAGATTCAACAGATTATTCAGCAGAAAACACGAAAACAATGAAGCTCCTCTGAGGATGGTAATCAGCACACGCAGACGTATTGCTTTTTCAGATCACAGAATCTCAATACCCAAGATCAGTAGAAAACTAAGTAGAAAATGCTTTTTATAGGATTCAAATTCCAATTAAATTAGAGCAGATTATTCAACAAGAAAGCCTACAAAATGAAGTCTCGGTTTATGTATTGGAAAGCAAAATGCAAATACGTTGCTTTCCGGCTCGCAGGGTTTCAAACCAAAAGACAAACTTACTTTAAGTAAAAATTATTTCATTCAAATTCTGGGGGAATCGACTCAAGTAACTGATCCTCAACTGAATTATTCAGCTTTTTTATCAACAGACTTATTTCTTCCCTCTTTATTCTTAATTTGCCTATTCATAAATCCCACTGCTTTGTCAGTCATAAGAAATACTTTCCAGTGGCTTTGACAAAGCAAAAATTAGCAGGGAAGGGAACTGGCACAGAACCGCCTCACTGCAGAAGGCTTCCTTGCAGCGTAAGGTATTTTTCTCTTCCTGGAGTTTAATGCCAGCAGAAATCAATGTGAAATCTCAGCTCACCCTCCTGCCTGATGCTCCCTGCAGGGCTTCAGCCAGGCTTTGGGCCCCCCGTGGTGGCTGTGTTGGACATGTGGTCCCCAGCACATGTGTTGGGGGGTCTTGGTCCTGCTGCCCTGCTGAGGGTCCCTGTGGCATCCTCAGGGAAAGAGCTTTGCTTTTGGCAGGGCTGCGTTGGGCCAAGAGGTCCTGCAGGGCAGAAGATTGTGCTCTTCAGCCAACAGCTCTCTTACTCCATTCCCTATGCTCTTAACCACTGGTATCTTCTTCCCAGCCTGGAATTGCCTGGCTTTGACTTGGAGTCATTGGATCTCATTCCATGTGCTTGTGAGGGTCGTGGGTGTTTCTAGGGGAAACACCAGTAGTCATAAATATTTCCTTTTGATCTGCAAACATCAACCTCTGGTGATGCGAAGAAGGTTACAGCAAGAGTTTGAGTCAGAGCAGTAGAGCTAGACGAAAATCTTAGTTCTGTAATTTTACTAGGAATTGGGAAATATTTTAACAGGGAGATTAAATGTATCTTTGAATACAGAACTTGAAGGAAGGAATTTGTTCAACTGACACACCGGAGGAGTTGTAGGAACCTTAGAAACAACTTGTAAAACCTCATTAAATAGGAGAATGCTCTGCAAATCCATCCAGTTTTCCTGAAGAACTCTGAACCTTCCTTCTCCCTCCTGTCTGCAGCGATTTGCAGTAGACTGTAGAGCAGTAACCTGCAGCAGTAAGCTGCATCCTGGGACCCTGGGGATGGGATGTGGGGTATAAAAGCAGTCATGATCCCTCCTCATTACCAGTTCTGATTCTCCCAGTTTCCCAAGTTTCACCATGTGTTAGTGGAAGGAATGGAAAGAGCAGTGGATGCCTTAGGTCAGAGGTGTGACTTTGAGGGTGATCTTCCTTCTGCTCTGGAAACATCACCTTGTGTCTCTGCTGCAAAGTGGCTTCTTGTCCTCACCTCATTGTTCTGAGGTGCTGCAGAAGAGTCATGGGGATGGTTTTGCCATTCCCCCTCCCTCTTGAGCAGACTGGGAGAGGACAGTGAGGGACTGCAGGGGTTGGGGGTAGTTGCCAGAGAAGCATTAACAGGGTGACAGCTTGGATGTGGCACCCTGCTAGTGGGAATGTGCCCCCCACCCTATTCCAGCCCTGCTATGAGAGCTCGGCGTGCTGCAGCCTTGTGCCTCCTGGGATGTGAGAGGGACACTGGAGGCTTTGGAAGCAGCCCAGAGAGAGCTGGGAAGCTCTTGAAGATGGCTTACATGCTTGAGAGGCACTTGGATGTGCTGCTGCTGGAACAGGGATGTCCCTCCACATTTCCTCTCCCTTATTTCGTGCGTGGGGGTGAGGGTTCCCCACCCTTCGGTACTCCAGCTGTGAGGGAGACTGCCTGCACAAGGAGTCTGGGGAATGGCACAGCTCCAGGGTTTTCCTGGCAGTTTCCCAGCCTTTCCCAGCAGGCTGGCAAGGCGACCTTGACTCCTCTCATGGAGCAATCAGACCCTGTAGCTGCTGGGCTTAACACTGTCTTCATGCTTCTCAAGCCTTCTTCTCTCTGGTGGCAGAGGATGTAGATTTGGGGGGAAAGGTTTCTTATCAACCTCCTTACAGACTTCAATGTCCACCTGACACGTACAGGTTGGCAGCAGAATGGAACCCCAGTCTACATCCTCTTCCTCATGTGACCTCTGCCTTGTGCCCACAAGGGAAGAGCTCTTACAGGTACCACATAGCAGAGGGGCTGGAATTCTCTCAGGATGGAGCTTTATCAAACCCTCAGCACTGCTGAACCAGTGGCTTATAGGTCCTGTTTTGGGCACAGCTAGGAGACATCTCAACTTTGGCTGGAAGGAAGGGACAAGGCAGAGAACATGGGCTGCCCATGGTTTGGGGGAGCTGGGGAGGGAGAGAGAGGGAGGAGGAAAGGGAGGGGAGATAAAAGGGCTGCTCCCTCCATCTCATTCCCCATGAGGATGGCTGGAACAGCCCACAGTGTCCCCTCCCTGCAGAGGGTTTTCTGCAGAGCTCCCTGCTCCTCCAGGAGGGAATGAGAAAGCAATGTCAAATATATGTTTGAAATGTCAACAGAAGGGCCCTGCAAGATTGACTGCAGTCTCGTGAAATATTTAATTCTTTCTCTCCTTATGAAGAGAGACGTTATTCTGGATGAAAGATAAATTCAGGGGGAACAGGGCAAGGGAGGAGGGGGGCAGAGGAGGAAGAAGTGTGCGGGGAGAGAGAGGGACTGGCTGTCCCCCTCTCTCACTGTACCCCTAACAGGGTGCCTGTTACTCATCACAGGAAATATGGGCTGTTGCTTCATTATCTCAGCCTCCTTTACTTCTGTCAGCTTATTTTCCCTTTCTGCTGCATCTCTGCATAGATGCCTATTGCAAAGCCCACCTGCACTCCAGCCCCCCAGCCCCAAACAGCCCTGGCACAGCCCACCCCAAAGCAGGGGGACACCAGTGGTGGCACAGGGCCCTTGGTGGGAAGCCTTGAGGGAGCCAAATGTGACAGAGGGGTGGTGACCAGGATATCCTTTCTCTAGGCCTGTAGGCTTTATACTGCCTAGGAGTTTGGTCTTGCTTTCCAATGTGGGGTCTGATACTGCAGATCTGGGGGGGCACAGCACCTAACCAGGCTGAGGGGAACGGGGAGGGCAAGGAAAGCATTCCCCTTCTCTGCTCCCCACTCAGCACCATCATCTGCTCTGCTTCCAGAGGCTCTCTGCCTGTCCATCTGCTTGCTGAGGGGAGCATGGGGACAGCCTGGGCTCCATGGTACCTGCATGCAGCCTGTACCCAGCACCCTGCCCTGCCATCAGCACGTTGTGACAGTGACAGCTGATCTGGTGGCTCTCCCTCCCACGCTGTGCCAGGGCTGGCACTCCGAGTGGGACAGGGCTGGATATCTGCAGACAGGCTCACCTGGAGCCTCGGGAGGCCTCTGGCATCTGGGAAAGGCAATAACAGCCATAATCCAACTGAGGCCGGGTGAGCGAGGCTAGAACTGGCTCAGGAAGCATCTCCCCACCCCTGCAGCTCCTGAGATAGAAAAGAAGTGAGTTCCCACCAGCAGCACAGATGAAAAATTCCAATAGCAGTAAAAGAAAAAAAAATCTTAAAACCCCCCTTTTGATTCTACTGAATAAGGTTTTTTTTATATGCTTTCAAAACATTTTGATAGTTGCTTTTCATTTCTAGTTCTTTTTTGCAAACTATAAATTACCTTAGATTTATTAACCTAAAAATTGATTCTTTTATTATTTCAAATGTGTCAAAAATGGGACATTTTGACTTTCTGAGCCTTTTTCCAGGATTTTTGTGAAGTGGGTAATTTGTCACAATTGATCCTTTTTTTTTGGAGAAGCTTTGAATTTCAACAAACTGGTATTTACTGCTGAAAACACAGTGAGGTGACAAATTCCCAAACCAGCTACTGTGATTTCAGGTTTCCAGAGCAGAGTGGAGGAAGGTTTTGATACAGGACAAGGAACTTTAGACCCCGGGTGGGGATGCATCCTGAGAATGGGCACTTGTTGGACCTTTCCAGCTCTCTGTGCAGAGATGTGGAGCTGGAAAGGGTGCCCGAGTCCCCTCCTGAGTCCCCCTGGGCCACCTGTGTCCCTGCCATGGAGCAGAGCAGCTCCATGACTCCGCCTGCCGCTCCCCACAGAAACCACAAGCGCTGGCATCACTGGCATCCGTGCTGTTGGACTCACTGCAGTGTTAAACCTTGATAAATGCCTTTAATATTTAATTGGTCTTTAAAAAACATAAATAGGCAGGATATTAAATGCAACTCCTTGGGCAGAGTAAGGCAAGTGATGAATGTTACCCACGACTGGTGGCATCTGCAAAATGCACTTTAGTGTGGTTTGAAACCAAGGGCTTGGGAGATGTTTCCTGCTGTTGTTTCCCAGATGGAGTTTGTAGGTGCTCCAGCATGGGACTTGCACTTTGGAAATGGGATGTGGGCCTTCCTTACACACCCTCCACCGTGTCTGCTGACGAGGTCATCAGAAATTCTCCTGCTCCAACCTCTCCCAGTGGCCTCAGCTAAGCAGGAGGAGTCATTTCCAGCCATTAAAAACTGTTTCCTGAGGATCCAGCAGTTTTTGTGCCATTTGCAGTAGTAGACAGGGGCAAAAAGCACTGGGAAATTCAGACTGGAATAAGACCACAGAGCCAAATTAGGGGTCTGAGTCCCAGGGCAGTTCCTGCAGCCACAGTGCAGCACTGCGAAGTTGCATCTGCTCAGGATGTTGCAGGACTTGCCCACAAATTCCCACCTCCAGCTGTTCTAACGTTTCAAAGGACTTCAGCTCCAGCACCACATGTCCTGGAGTCAGTCCATGCCTTGGGAAGTCAATTCCACTGCCCCACTGTGACACGAGATCACAGTCAAGAGCTTCTGCCTGGCTATGGGCAAGTAATGGACCTACAGTGGGTGTATGGGCAGGTAAGCCTTGGGAAAACTAAAACAAACAAAACCCTACTCAAATACCTTTTGAAGTTCACAGGAGGTTCAGCTGCGCAGGAACAGCACATTTAGGTTTTAGGGGAAGCTGGGGTTCAGTCATGACCTCCTAATGAGCAGTCCCCCCAGGGAAGGTGGCAATGATGCAAAGAGCATCCTCCCCTGCCATCTGCAGCACCCTTGTCGGACCACTCCAGTGTCACCAGCACGAGTGGTGGGTGAACCTCCGCATGTCTACAGGCTGATTTTTCAATCAGAGGAGCACTCAGCCTGCCCAGAGTTCAGGTACTTGTCTCTCTGATGCCACTCCAGCTGAACAAGTGGGCTGAAGATGCCAAGGGAAGAAGCTTTGCTATGGAGTTGCTATTGCCTGGGGCTCTTGGGCTGGGGGTGGCACCAAAATAGCCACTCTCCTAGCTCAGCTCCCTGTTGTTCACCCACAGCAGTGTCTGAGCCACCATCAGCTGCTTCTAAATATGGAGAAATGCTGCAGGCCTTCGGCAGCTACGCTGGGGAGCTGCTGCTAAACACCCTGGAATAATGATCCTGCTGCTGGGAGGCCCTGGAAGAACAGAGGAGCCAGGAGGGAGCGGAAGCAGCAGCAACAGCAATGATAACCAAGGAGCAATCCAGCAGGGAAAGGCTTTGATCTGAAGGCTGGGAGACAGGTCTGCTGGGGATTTTTCCTGCAAAGGTTGAGGGAGGGACCAGGGATTTGTTGGGGGGAAGTAAGAGGCAGGAGCTACACTCTCCCCACATGGCATTGTGCCCACCTCAGCCATGTTCTTTGTGCAGCAGGGACACCCCTGTATAGTCACAGCCTTCTGCTCTCCCTCCCTCCAGATGGAGCAGGTGGGGGTGGCTGCGAGTCTGCATCAGCCAGATCTCACGGCCATGCCCTCTCGTGCAGAGCAGTGCTTCCCAGCCAGGAACACACACACTGCACCTGCTTCACTCGTGAACCTCCTCAAAACCCACTCAGAGCAAGATGGAAGAAGACACCGTAGTTAGAAGCTGGAAGCATCCAACTCTCTGCCTTTTCCTTTCTCTCTTTTCTTTCCTCCTTCTCTCACTTTTATTCTCCCTCCTCTGCAGAACCAAAACATTTTGGAGACTCTGCACTCCGTGCTAGCCTATTATTCACAGAACCTCCTATCTCCCTGCTTCAGGATGCTGCCTGGATCCGACCAATTACCAGCTCCCTTGATGTATAACACCATAAAACCCTTAACCTCATTATAGAAAATTTCTTTTGAATGGCCTTTAAAAACCATCTCATTACACAGGAAGAACTGTAATTACCTTTAACGAGACTGAGATATTGTGCGAGCAAGTGCGTTTGGGCTGTCAAAACAGGAGCAGCGGGAGATCATCTCCAGCCGGTTTCGCCACAAGGGCAAACACTTTGTAATTCCCTCCCCTGCGCCGCTCCTTTTCCTGGCCCTCCCCCTGCCCTTCTCTCCTCCCTTCTCCACGCCTTCCCCGGGCGAACAGAGCTCCTCGTGTTGCTGTGCTTCCCGAGGTAAGGCCCACGTCCCCCAGGGCTTGTGTCTGGAGCTCGTGGTGCCTGCAGGGTGAGCAAAGCTCTCGCCGATAGCAGTGGTGGATGCTCTCAGAGGGGCACTGTGGTCCCTGCTCTGAAGGATGGCCTTGGCCAAGTGGAGCCCAGAAGGTGATGATGCCCTGCCTGGGATGTGCCCCTGCTGCAGCTGCAGGATGACAACTTCCCAAGCAAAGCCATCTGGTGTGACAGGGAGGGCCGAATGCCCCTTTGCCTTCATCGTCTTCTAGCAAGGAAGAAAACACCTTTTTTTGTAGGCAGACACATCTCTGCTCCTTCCAGCTGTGGTCTCTAGTGACCTGAAAAGCAGGGGTCTGTCCCTGAAGCCTGGCAGGATTTGGCTCTTTGATGACGTGGTACAGCTCCCTGGAGGAGGCCCGGAGGGGTTAAGTTTTTTCCTTTCTGCATACGTGTGACTCAAATGAAGATATTTTTTTCTCCAAACAAAAATTTTTCCATCCCATCTGTCACTAATGTCAAGGCACTCCTATGCCCAGATCCATTTTCTGTAAAGAAAAAAAAAAAATCTAACGTTATTTTAGAAAAATCTGAGTACGTGTTGCCAGAGCAGTGATATGTTCCTTTTCTGGGGAAGGAGCTGTTGCAGTGTTAACCCCTGATGTTCATCCCTAGGGCTTCCCCCACCCTTGCCCCCACTGGGCAGCTCTGCCTCCTTCTGCTCTCTCCTGGGGTGTTATTGGCTGTTATTTCGTTATTTCTGTCCTTTATTATTTCTACCTCTGGGTCTGGGTCTTTTTTGGGCGTGTTTTGCTGTTGACAGAGAAGCTCAGGACACTGAGAGTTCAGCTGCCACGAGTCAAGTTAATTGTTGCCCTAATTGCCCTGATCACCTTCACCTGGAGCTGCCCCCACCCCTGCTCAGAGCCCTATTTAAGCTCAGGGCTGGCCCCCTCATACTTTTCCAGAGCTTCAAGGTGGGTGGATGCATCTTCTTGGGATGTTGGGGCCTTGTCTGTCGCTGGACCTGGTTGTAGCTCCCACCTCCTCCTGCTGTTTTTGGACACGTGGGCATGTGCTCCATCAGGGAGGGCACTCTCTACTCCGGGCCTGCCTTCCCTCAAAGGCCAGCCAGCGCCACACCCTCGTGCTCCAGGGGACACGTTTCTGAAGCCACCCGGTGAGTTTTGACCCTGTAGTAGGGGAGCCCCTGCAATTGAAGCCTCTGTCTGTGAGAAAGGTTAACTCCTGGGGCTCCCCATTGCCTGGGGAGCAGGCAGAGGGAGTGCCAGTATTATACAGAGGGGTAGTTGTGCTTTATTTTGTGTAAGATGGTTTTCCTGGACAGGAGTTGGTGAAAAGGCTGTGAGGGAAGCAGCTGTGCTGTCAATGCTGCTGCATGCTGTGCTTGCCCTGCCATGCAGCCTGCTAGCAGGGCTGGTTTTTCCTTTGACTGCCCTGAATGCCTCGAGGGAGGCCTGGACTCACAGTCTCCTCTTACATCTCCTAAAGATGGCTGATAATCACCTTGGGTAGTTGCCTTCTCTGTCTCGTGTGTCTGTTTGCCAGAGGCTCTGGGGCATGATCTCGGTCCTTTCCCCGACGTAAGGAGCAGTCTTAGGCCTTTCTGTGGCACCAGTCAGGGCCTTTTCTGCAGCCTTCCCCCTGCTCTGGCCTCTGTGCTGCAGTAGCACAGCCCTGATCTGTGCTTTCCTGGGATATGAGGTTTTTATTGGAGGATCTGTACCAGGGTAGGCAGGTCCTCTTGCAGCACCAGCTGGTGTGTTTGGGAGCTGCCCCAGGGACCCCACAGCAGGAGCTCTGCCTCTGGAGGGTCCCTACACAGCAGGTCCTGGTCTGCAGCTTGTGATGGCTGAGGAGTGTTCCTGTCCTGCTCTAACCACCCTCTGGAGAGGTCTCTGCTCAGCCTCGATGTCTCTGACCTTTTCAGTGTTGTGCGACAGCATTGGCTGCAGAGCTGCTTTCGGAGCTGCTTGCTGTCTAATGAGCCTGTGGGGATTGGGGGGAAATGGGCAGCCAATAAAAATATGGAATATTGAAAAGGTCAGAGCTATTTGGTGGGGACACAATAACTCACAAAACTTCTCGGGTGTTGCATCTCGGGCTGCCAGCCCCTGGGTGTGTGCCACAGGGGCTGTGGCTTGCAGCTGGGTGGTGGCTGCACTGCATGTCCTCTTGGGGCAGGGCCGAGCTTTGCAGTGTGCCAGGACCTCTGCGGGATGGCACACTGGCTGCACCCCTCTGCAAGCGGGGCTGGAGAAATCCTTGTCCAGCAGGAACCTTCAGAACATGGGCTTTGCTTTCATTGCTGTGGAAGGAGAGGCGAGCCTGTGGTCAGGGTGTTCTCTGGCATTGCTGGCAGCTTCCTGCCGTGATTCCAGCAGCAGGGAGCTGGGTGGACAGGGACCTGTTTGAGGTTGTTTCAGTGTTGTGCTCTGGATGTGTGCCCCAGGTGTCACAGGCAGGCACCACAGACCTTCTGGAGAGTGCTTGGTGCTGCTGAGTGCAAGAGGCTGTGGGTGCATCCCTAATTGCCAGCAGCTGGGAGCGCATTCCAAGTCATTCCCAGTCAGCTGTGGCTTTCCCGTGTGCCTCCTTGCCAACGAGGGCAAAGCTCTCATGCAAAGCTGTGCTGATTTAGCAAACCTGTGCTGTATGGGGGGGGAACATGGATCCAAAAGTTCCCAAACTGACTCAGTTTCTCCAGTGTTAGCACAGAGGGGAGTTCTCCCTTTCTTTCCCTGACCCCTTGTAGTCCTCAGCTCTGTCCCAGCACATCTGTCAGCTTGTCCTCTGCCACAGGCCACCGGCTGGTGGGGACCTCACCTCTCCAGCCAAGGTACATCTGATGGCCTTTGTGGTGGCAGAGCAGGGCCAGTGAGCTTGCCATATGCCTGGCTATGGAAACATGCTGTAGGCCGGCCAGGTGCTGGGAGCAGAGGGAGAAAAAGGTTTTTTAAAACCCATCTAAGCCATTTCACCTCACCAGCATTGTCATGTGACAATGCAACACTGTTGCCCCAGTGTTGGTTACTGGGAAATACCAAACAGCATGTTGTGAAGCTCCCTTTCCTGTGGGCAGGAGGCATTTGGAAATGACAATTCATTGAGCTGAACAGTAAAAATTTAAGTTCTGGGAGTGAAACCAGAGCAGCAGGGGGAAAGTGCATGCTGGTGCCAGGCAGGCAGCAGCCAGGGCTGTGCACTGGCACAGCAGCAGCTCTCACCCTGGATGGCGATTCTTCTGCAGACTCTGTGCCCAGCAGTTGGGGCTTGGGCAAGTTTCTGGCAGAGGAGACAGTGCTTTATGCTGCTTTTTTTGGTTAGATGTGATGGTTGGATGATTCTGTGAGCTCCCCACAGCTGTGTTGCTGTGTGCCCAGCTCCTGTATGTGCCCTGACCCGAGCTGTGGGCACCGTGGATGTCTGCCCAGCCTGGTGCTTTTTACAGCCCTTGGCTTTGTTAGTCCAAGTGTTCGTGTGGTGTCCTGGGGACAGTCTGTGTGATGTGTAATTCAGCAAATATGTAATGGGGTGTTTTAGGGCTTTATTGCTTTTATGCAGCACTAATGTAATGCTATTCAGAGAGCTCTGGCACACCCGTAGGCAGCTCAAGTGGAGCAAAGGAAGGATGTTCTTCCTCTCTAAGCCCATCATCTTCCCCACTTGATGCTCTCAGCCATGATATAGTGGTCTAAAGGTGACAACTTGTCTGTGTGAGCACTCTGAAAAACAGGCAGTGGGATCATTAGAAATGACTGTGGATTGGCACTGTTTTAAAAGGGAGCAAAATATTTGGCCAAAGTCCCATTGGAGCATTTTCAGCTTTTGTGAAAACCTACTAGACAACTTGTTTCTAGAGTTCCTACCAGAATTGGGCTCTTGGGTTTTGGATCACCTTTGTGAAGAGCTGCAGGTGCTCTTTAGGGCTTTTGCCAGCCTAGGAGGTGTCATCACACCTTAACTGTGTGTTGGATGGGGTTGGAAGCTCTGTCTTGGCTGGCATTCCCCTGATTCAGGGCAGGACTTGGCTCTTGCTCCTAGCTGGTGCCCATCATGTAGGCTGTTCCTGGGCAGGGCTGATACCCTAATGACAAAGCCTGTTCTGTGGGCAGCCTTGTGCCCCTGTCCCACACCACAGCACTGGGGTGCTGGTTCTCCCATGTGGATGGGTGCTCCCTGTGGGTTGTAAAGCTGCTGTTATTCTGGATTGGCTCATCAGGACCTCAACAATTTGGGCCCCTGGCACTTAATAACTGCAATACCTAATTTTAGTGTAATGGCACTCATTCAATCTGCTGTTCCCAGAATGTGCAAGTGACATAAATTAATGTTACACAGAAAAAGTCAAGTTTTTAGTGTGAGATCAATAGATCATAATGTGGTGATATTTGAAAATACATCTTATTAGCAGTTCATATTTTGGCACTTTCCATGGATTCCCACGAGCTCTCTTCCCTGCTGCCCCAGGGAGCTGCTGTGCATGTGGTTGCTGACACCATCAGTAGTCCTGTGAGATGATACTGCCTGTGCTGGATGTCACTTTGTGGCTTTTATCCCATGGGAAATGAATGGAGAGAGGTTGGAGTGCTGCTGGTCACTGCAGGGCAGAGGCAGGAGCCTTTGGCATCTTGCAGCAGCAGTGAGAAGAGCTTCTCTCTGAGCTGACTGAGGGTGTCCAAGCAGGCAGACACCAGAGAGCTGACATCGTGTGGTGCTGTTGTGAACCAGCCTGAACAGAAAAGTGAAGTAAGGAGGGAGCCCTTGGCTCTCTCCTGTCCTGGATAGAGGTTCATTGGAAGGATGAGCACACCTGTGTGACCTGGGCTGTGCCTCTGGGTAGATGAGCAGAGGCTTTGAGCTTTTGGGGCCAAAACAGCACCATTTACCAGCTCTGATGAGGAAGAGCAATGTGAGGGGCAGGGCATGGCTTTGCCTCAGCATAATCCTTCTTAGCCCCAGTTTATGGGGCCTCTGCACAGGCTGCTGTTTGACAGCTTCAAGTTACTTCCTTGAGGACAGAACTGAAGGTAAGGGCTGGGTGTGTTTTGTCTGTGGACTGGGGTCTCCAGTTACTCCTGTGCTTATCTCCTCCCCGTGCAGTGGATGGTGCCAGGTTGATTTGTCTGCATGAGTCAGGCTCTTTGGCAAGGGGTTCAGAGCTGAGTTTTGCAGCCAGCTGTAAAAATATCCCTCCAGGGCATATGCACTGCACCTCTCTCCTCACATGCCTTGTGCTGCTTCCTCCTCCTTGGGAGAAGCTAATCTCCTCTGCAGACCTCACCCATCAGAGCAGATTAGAGCAGCTTCCAGCTCCTCTGGTGCTGCAGAGGGATTGCCAGGATCAGAGGTTTGGATCGTAGCTGTGGGGGGATGATCCTTCTTTCTGTCAGCCTGGATGAGGAAGGTGGTGAGCAGTCATTCTGCATCGGTGGAGTGTGCTGGAGAAGATGCACTTCCCTCTGGTCCCCAGAGCCAACGGAGCTGTGCTGGGCTTTGCTCAAATGGAAGGTGCTTGTGTACACTTCTGTAAGCAATGAAGTGACTCAGGTTGCCCACTCAGTCTTCTCTTTCCACAGACTGTTCCCAGAGTCCCTCCGGATGCGTCTGAAGCATCCTAAATAAGACCTGTGCGCGTTGTGCTCCGAGGTGGAGGCTGTACTGAGCTGCTCAGAAAAAAATAGGCCATTGCTTTCCTCACACAGGCAGGCATTTAAAGAGCCTGTGCGGGAGGAGTGTGGGCATGTGGCTAAATCAGAAGTGAGGAGCTGTCCCCTCCTTTGGCACCTCACCTGCCTTCCACAAAATGGGGCCGCTGGGAAGCCAGGCTGCAGGCTGGATGGCTTTTTTTGGTAGCTTGCTCGGTGGCATTGGCTTTGTGCATTGCTCCCAGCACCCAGCAGAAATCACTAGGGAGAAGCAGCTCACTTTTTGCCTCGCCTTTCAGACCAGAGTTTCCAAAATGGCTCAGGTTTTTGCCTTTTCTGTCAGAGAAGTAAACAGCAAAACCTGCTTGCCTGAAGTGGGATTAGGCAATTGCCCTTGCAGGAATCCCTGCCTTGCTCCCCATATCCTTTCTTCAGCCAGTTGCCCAGGCAAAGCATCTATCTCTATCTTCCAACCTGAGATGCTGTCTTTTCACTAATTAAATGAGGACTATCACTTCTTTATAATTGTCAGTTGATTTCAAATTAAAAAGGGACTTATAGGACCAAGAAGAACCTTATCCTCCCTCTGGGGACTGCCTTCCTTTTTATTTAAGTTTTTTTTCAGGCTGATAATTCCATCTGAAAGTCTCCTGTGATACTGTGGTAACCCTTGGATGCCATTTAAGTGCATCCTGGCCCCTGGCGTGTGCTCATTGCCTCCTAATTGCTCTAAATAAGTTGGGAATGATGAAATTAAAGTGCCATTGATATGAGGCAGCCCTGGCACGCTGCAGCTACAGGCATGTGAGGGTTGTGGACAGATGGGGAGATGTTAGGATAATAGGTATTAAATGCAGATTTTACCGTGTTTGGGATCCCCATCTAAGCACAGTTCAACTTCTTGGTGCAGCAAGTTTGGCAGGGCTGTGCTGGTGCCCCAGCTGAGCATTTGGCAGGGGTTGGACATAATGGGCAGGACATAAAACTGTATGACCTCCCTTAGTTTCTCAGGGGTTCCTGGATAATGGATTCTCCAGGGACAAGGACGTGCAAAATAATCCTGAGTCCACACAAAGTCCCCAGTCTGTGAATCCTGGGTTGCCAGTCCGTGAGGCAATGTGGTTCAAACTGCAGCAAGTGGATCTGGGGTGCTGGATCTGTTCTTGTTGAACACGGCTTGTTCTCTTCATTCCCTTATCTGTAATTTTGGGGTTGGGTTCACAGCTGAGTTTGGGGTTCTGATGCTGAACCAGAAGTGAGAGGGTAGTGCCCCTGCCCTGGCACGCAGGAAAGGTGGGCTGAGATCCCAGTGTGCCTGGGAGCAGCCTTCCCTGCTCCTGACCTTGCCTGGTGTGGGGACAGCACTAGAGCAGGGGATGTGGGAGATGGTGGGGTTGGGGGCTGCCCTGGGCAGAGGCTGGGATCTGGTTCATTCAGTAGCTGCTCTTGTGCTCTGCTCACCTGGAAATGCTGCTGCCATTAGTGTCCTTTGCTCTGAAAGAAAATAGACTATTTTTGGCATAGGTAGTCAAAGGGGGAGAATGATGTCTTGCTGGCTCGTGGTGTTGCAGTGTCCCATTGCAGCAGAGGGGCCTGGATAAGACCTGACTCCAGATCTTCAGCAAAGGCAGTTTTGTGACAATCTGTTCCCAGCCAGAATAGACTCATCACATCACCCACAGGGTGAAAGTCATCCCAGTCCAGCGATCCAACACTCATCCCCATGACTCAGTATCCCATCCCTGATCCTGCAGCAAGAGCTGTCTGGGTGTGGTACCACAATGCTCAAGGAGAGCATCTTGGCCAAAGCACCCCACTTTTGGAGCCTACAAGGGTGGCTGGTCCCAGAGCTGCGGGTGAGGATGAGCCTCATCAGCCTGCAAGGGCTTTTGGAGCCCTACAGGTGTGCTCGGTTCAGTGATTGTGCAGTTAATAGTTTTCTGAAGATGGATGGCAGGTACAGCACAGCAGTTTGCTTTCCAAAAAAATGCCAATCATTCTAATCACTTGCCTAAGATTTGGGTCAAGTCCAGCCACCTGGCTTTGGATAATAACTCTCCCAAGCCTTCTTGAGCTAGTCTTGTGAAGCATCGGCATTCTCAGGACAGTTGAAATGGATGGGAGGTGCTCTGACATGGCAGCCAGCTGGCCTCCAGGATGGATGGCTGATTGCAAAGCGATGGAAAGTTACATTTGCTCAGTCTGAGCCAATTCTATTCCTGTAACTGGCCTTGGCTGTGACTTTGGCTTCCCTGTGGCTCATCGGATGCTCACCCTGCGACTTGCTTACCTGGAGGCTTTGGGTTGAGATGGCAGGATCTCTTGCTCTGGGCAGCCCTCCAAGCTCAGGGCTCATCTATCAGAGGAGTTCAAGACCTCTGAATTCCACCTGTTGCACATTTAAAGGCCAGGAGAGTAGATTTATGACTCTGGTGTGACCTGCTCTGCAACAGAAGCCAGAACTTGTCCCTGGCCGATTCCTTTGTCAAGTGTAGCAACTCTGGGTGCACTCAGGTGTGTGGTTCCCAAACACACAGGAGCTGCAGGGTCTTGGCTCTGCTGGCAGGCAGCAGAGGTCTCCATGAGGCTCCCATCTGTCCCTAGCAGGGGTATTTGAAGGAATCCCTTTGAGTAAGAGGTGGTCCCAGAGCGCCTGGGCCTGCATGGGGTGTCACTTCACACTAGCACAAAGGATCATGGGCACTGCCTGGGCTCGTCCTGGTGACTGAAAATTCAAATCTCTCCAACACATTGTACCTCCAAACAAACAGGAGGTGGTTATAGTGGCTGTAAATCCCTACAGGCAGGAAACACCCAGCGTTTGGAGGGATTTAGGTGTAAATTCATTCAGTTAACTTTCTCAAAAAGATGTGTGAGCTGCAGGGTTGTCAGCGTGATGCCTGTTGTGCTTTCCAGTGGGCCAGTCTCCCTGGAGCCCAGCACTGTGCAGTGCCCTGGCTTTGTTCAAGGGTGTGCTCCCACCCTTTGCTACTGCCTCCTCTGCTTGGTTAGAAGTGCTCCCAGTGGCAGCCCCTCCACAACTGAGCTCACAATGCAGCACGTGGAATTCTCCACACAAGCCAAGGTGTGTGCTGTGACCTTGAGATCCACTCCCAGTGAATCTTTTTCTCCTTGTCTTGCCTGCATGTCTGTCAGATGATCTCTGCTCTTCTTCTGCTTCCCCTTCCCTTGGCCACTTCCAGGAGGTGACTGCCTCTGGGCCCTGTGCCTTGGGCAGGAATAGGTCAGTGCCAGCTCCCACCAAGAGCCATCCCCTTCCCTGCATGGCTCAGCACAGTACAGTACGTCCCTGGACCTGCAAGGAAAAGCTCCTGGTGACTTTCATCAGGAAACAAGCTGGGTACTTCCACAGGACCATGGAAGAGGGGAAGCACTGGGCAGGGCTGCCTTATTTGTGCCAGCACATTGGGTTTCGGCCTGTGCTGAAATTGGCTATTCCTGCCAAGCATGGAGGAGGACGAGGAAGGAGCAATGCTGGATGGAAAGCCCTGGTGAGCTGGGCTTGGCATGGGTGTGGGAGGAGGGAGGGAGCAGTGCTGACTGCTCCCAGAAGGAGCCACAGGAGCTGTCACCATGTGTCACCCCTTTTTTGGCAGTCCCAGCCTGCTTGGCCATCAAGTGCAGTGAAAAAGGCCGAGCAGGCACCAGGACTTGTTTTGCCACCAGAAACTGCTTGATGCTGTAGGCAGCTGCCTTCTTGGTCTGTGTCATGCAGAGTCTGGGCAGGGATTGGTCTGGGAGTGTATTTGGGGAGCAGATCCCCTGGAGTACTGTCCTGGTGGTGCCATTTGTCACATGAGACCTCTGCTAATTGGGCCAAGCTTCTGTATTTTGTGGGCTTTGCATCTCCTCCAAACAGGGCAGTTTCTGACCCTGCCTGGTGCTGAGCAGATCAGGCTGCTCCTGGTCCCCACTTGCCCCAGGTGCCCAGAGATGTCCTGGCATTGCCTGGCAGGGCAGTGAGTGGAAGGAAGGACTTGTTTTCTCATCTGGATTCCTTGTGGCTGAGATTTCTTTCAAAGAGCCTTTCGCCCAGAGGTGAAGTCACTCACCGTGGCCACCTTTAGCAGCTGCTTCTCTGCATTGTGGGTTGTAAATGTCCCCTTAATTTAGTGCCTGCAGTGCACTAAAGCAGCAACCTTGGCTCAGCCTCTGCATATTAACCAGAGAGGCTCTAGATCCTGAGCTCTGACACACAGCACTCTCCTTGACTGCTGTAGTCCCAGGGGCTGATGTCTCCTTTGCCCTGGGTGCCTCAGCCTCCCCACCACTTGCTTTTGAAAGATAACTCCCTGTAAAATAGAGAGATTTAGTCTAGTCCAGCTGGGCAGGTCAGTCCAGGCAGTAATGCACTCACATCCTAAATGTTTCAATTCTTTTGGCTAAACTTCCTGGTGAAAGGTGGGTTTTTTTCTCCTTCACAAGAGAGTATAACAGCTCTGACCTTGAGGAGAGAAATGATGAGGGTTCAGAGTTCTCTTTCTTTTTTTTATTACTATTTTTCTTGTAAAATATTCCAGTTGAGAGGGATTTTTTGCTTAAACAATTTATACCCAGTGGATAGATTTATTCTGTTCAGCTGCCAGCCACAAGAAAGCCTTGTTATTCCCTGTGGCATGGTTTTTTTTCCCCCCCCTCAATACTCATAAATACTCTTTGCTAAATCTGAGTTTTTACTACTTGAAGCATGAAGAAACCAAGTACTCCTGCCCTGTTCCTGATCCTGGAGGAATCATCACTTGCCTCTTTTGCTGCCCTGACCCTGGGTAACCTGAGTGGTGCTCAGGATCTGTTCTTAAATATCCGTCTGTCTCCCCATGCCTGATCCAATTCTGCTCCCTTGTTATTTCCATCTCTCAGGGATAAAGGATCTGCAGAAAATTGCTTTTTTGAACATCCTGGAACCAAGAGGTGCTTTGGAGGCAGCACTTCCGAATCCCACCTGGCTGCTACTTCCCATGCCTCTGCTCCCAGCCAACACCCTGCTGTCCTGGCTTTTAGCAGGAACTGGGCAAAAAAATGTTTCCTGGTTTAGCATCATTATTTCAAGGGAGAAAAGGAAAATGTGCAAGTTTGGTTTGAAGTTATTTGAGTGAACGTGGCTGAAATGCAAGGACTTGACAGCAGAGTTGGTTTAGATTGGGGTAGAAAAGAAATTAGGAGACTTAAAATGAAAAGTGGGCTCAGAGGGAGGGAAAAAAGGCAATGTTTCCTTTCAAACACATAAAACCTGGCTGCTTTGATGCACGTGGATCACTTGATACTCTTTGTGAAATCATTCCATTTGACAAGGCCAGTTTTCCAGGCTGGAATTGTTGCTGGTGAGTTTGGCTGTGGTAGCTCCTTCTATCCCTGGTGCCTGCCTCGGTTTCCCTCCACGGAATTACAGAATGTTTTGGGTTGACAGAACCTTCAAGGCCACTTTGTCCCAACTCTCTGCTGTGGGCAGGGACACCTTCCACTAGCCCAGGTCACTCCAAGCCCTGTCCAACCTGGCCTTGGACACTTCCAGGGATGGGGCAACCACAGCTGCTGTGGGCAGCCTGTGCCAGAGCCTCCCCTGGCACCCTCACAGGGAGGGATTCCTTCCTAATATGTAGTCTGTTCTTCCCTTGTTTGCAGTTTTTCCATGAGATTTGGGGCACTTCAGCTGCCTCATCTCTCCCTTTCCCAGGGTAGGCTGGTGCTGGGAACCCACATGGTGCTAGTGGCATCTCCCTTGCTCAAGAGATTTAGTTGAGGCCTGGGCTGAGATCCCCAAACTCACTACAGTGGTGAGCCCAAGACACAGCATCCCTGTGTCAGATCCCTCCCCTGACAGGCAGCTCTGTCGCTCTGTGCTTTTAGTTTCTCTGGAGCTCAGATTCTCAGCCTCCTTACCTCTCTGCTAGTGCAATGTTTTAGGAACAGATGGGCTTAATTTCCGATTGCTGCCCCCTGAACTTGGTAGGAGGCTTGAGTTTGGAGCCAGTCTGCCTCTTGTTCTATGTGAGTCCATCCAGCAGGCTCCTGCCTGCCCTGCCTCTGTGGACACAGAGCCAAGGACCTGGCAAATTCCTTCTCTGTGACGAGAGAGGCTCTCAGAAGTAAGATTTTCTCTCTCAGTGGATAAATCTGTCTCCACGTTACCTTAGCAGTGGCAATGGCTGAGCATCTTCTTATGGGTTGATACTGTTGAGATGCTTAGGCTAAGCTCCATCTAATCCTCTTTCAGGGAGCTATCGGGCTGGTGATCTCCTACAAACAGGTTTTCCGACACCAGCCTCGGCATTTTGTGGTTTGTGATCATGCTGGAACGGTGATGGTCCTGCTGCACCTCTGCTGCTGCCCCTGGGCTGAACCAGAGGTGAAAGGGAAAAGAAAATGAACCTACAAGTTTCTAACCTGAACTCTGGTGGAGTTTGGGTTTAGGTGTCTACTCCTGCTTTCATAGGGTGTTTTGGAATGTGATTTCCTTGTGCAGCATAAACCAGATTTTTATAACTGTGATTTTGTGTTTCATTAAAGCTTTGGGATGATTTTTTTTGAGAGCATGCTCCTGAATCTGGCCTGTTGTGCTTCTGCCAGTGTACCCTGGGAATCCTGTCACTCTTTGGGAATCAATAGCAAATGTAAAGCAGATTTAAAATACTTCCATTCCCCTTCTGTGTGTTGAGGCCCCAAATTCAAGACAGAATTTAGAGGTGTTGCAATGTGTGCTTGAAAACTCTTGGACTGTTAAACTTGGCAATCAAAACCTGATTCCTGCTTGAGAGTGAGAGCCTTGTGTGTGGTGGCCCACCACTATCACATTGGATGTGAGGATGGAGTCAGCTGGCAGTGGTGCTGGCACAAGGCAGTTGTGGGGACTGGCACCCAGGGCATGGGAGAGAGGCTGTGGGGTTTGCTGTCAGTAAAATCTGATCGGCACCAGCCTGGTAGTTAGACCTCAGCCCTGGGATCTGGTTTTGACCAGTTTTGGGATGGTCATCGTCACCCCTGCAGCAAGGTGAGCAAAGCCCATTCTGCAGGGAGCGATGGTGGTGGGAGTGAGCAGTCCCTTCTGGAGAGGAGGGCAGGTCCCTCTTCAGGCACCTCTTCACACTGTCCCCTCCCTCCTGTCTTGCAGGGCCGCGTGTCTGGGGCTGAGGCAGGTGCCCCCTGCTCGGCGCTGGGTCCCATGAGACAGGCAGGAGCTCCCTGTCCCTCACGCCTGGGGCCGCAGCACCCAGCCCTGCCCCTGCTGCCCGGGACCCCCTGCCAGCCCCCCCGGCGGAGCTGCAGAGAGCTGCTGCCACGGTAAGTCCTGCCCTTGGGCTTTCCTTTCCTGGGACACTTCCCTGGAGAAGGATGTGCTCCAGGCTGCTGTTCCTCTTGGTTCCACGCGTGTCCCCGGCTGCCGTGGGATCATGGCGTGGGGTGCGTGCGCAGGCCTGCAAAAAAAGGCTCTGAGGGAACAGCTTATGCACCAAAAAAATTCAGGTTTCAGTCAACAGACTCAGCTCACGAATTCAGGTTGTATTTAGCAAGTGGCTTTGGCTGGGAAAAAAAAAGTGAAACACTGAAAAGTTTGATTTTGACATTTTCAAAATGAAACCTTTCAGCCATCTGTTTCAAGATGACATTTCATTTTGAATTTTTTCTAGGTTTTTTTTTTTCCAGTGTAGGGGGGGAAGCCACCTACAAACAAAATGAAAGCTTCACTTCAGCCCAAACAAAATGTTTCATTCAGCCCCAGATTATTACTGGGGCTTTAAAATTTGGCAAAGAAAAATATTGCTTTGGTCATCCTGAATTACTTTCTTTTCTCTGTTTAATCACCAGGACAAAAGACAAGCGTGTGAGGGAGTGGGAGCTGTGGGGCCCATAGCACACAGTATGGGGGTTTTTGAGTGGGAGTTTGGGAAGAGCCTGTGGTGGCAGAACATGTTGTACCAATGACTTTGGTGATGGCAGGAGCCTGTGGGAGCCAATTTTAGCTACGACAGAAAGCTTGTGCTAGAGAGGAGAGCGTGCTGTGTTGAGCCCACCTGGAGTCAGCATCCTCCCAGGCTGTGGGGGTGGCCCCAGTGTCCAGACCTGTGCTGGGTCTCACCCAGTGCCATTCCCTCCCTGCAGAGCAGTATCTGTGCCTGTTACCTGTTTTCTCCACCTGATGTTTGACAAAGTCCAGTTTGGGGAGATACATGTGAAACGGAAGGGACCTTCTGATCTGCCCAGAAGGTTTTTGTAGCTTTCTTTGCACAGGAGAAATCACTCTGGGCATGGAGGAGAGAAGGAAGGGACTAGGGGAGAACAAGACCCTCCCTGTGGGGCTGCAGGAGAAGCAGCATGGGCTCCTCTTGGCCCCCTTATGGCAAGGAGGAGATGATCTGACCGTGTGTCCCAAATCCCATCACTGCCAGCACCAGGGTAGCTCTTCCACCACCCAGCTCAGCTGAGACTACCCAGTTAGAAAAAACAGCTGGGCTTTTCATTTACACACCCTCTCCACCCCCAGTCTATCCCAAGTGTGACCTTACCCAGTCACAAAGAACTGCTGGGTGTGGAGGCAAGTGTTGGAAGGGAGCTGTGCTTGGTGGGGGCTGCTGGACTCCTTGGAATGGGGCTGTGCTGGCTCATGCCCTTTACCAGGAGGAGGAAAGGAGGGCTGATTCATAGAAGGGGAATAGGAGAGCCCCAAAATCACGCCATAAATAAAGTCTGTGCAGCAGCACAGGGGGCTGCAGGAAGGCATCCTGCGCTGATTTCCCGGGAGGAGCTGCTGGCACATCCTGGCTCCCCACAGCCTGGGCGTGCAGGACTCCCACTCCAGCAGGAAGGCTTCAAACACAGCATTCCAGGCAGGTGTCTGGGTGCGTGGTGGGACAGCAGGTGTTTGAGATCGGTTCACATGTGCTCCCATGCTTCTGTCAGCACTGGCTCCCTGCTGAAGTGTTGTAGGGTTGCTGCCTTTGTTGCAGAGGAAAAAACTGGCTGTTCAGAGATACGTGAGATCAGAAGGGATCAGGGTTGCTGCAGGTCTGAAATCAGTGTCTGCCCTTGTTTGGAGGGGAGCTGCTTGTGCCCAAACCTCTGTTGGCTGTTTTACAGGTGGCCATGACCCCAGGGTGTGAGTGGTAATGCTGGAGAGGGTGGTAGGACCTTGTCCCGGTGGGTTTACCCCACAAGGAATCCCTCCACCCTGCTTTGGGAGGGTCTTTCCCCAGGCCCTTAAGGAAGCCCCTGAAATCTCCTGAATCATGTACCTCTGGGTTTGCATTTTAGTATTCCCACCTTCCATTCTCTTTCTCTGTTTTCATTTCTCCCACTTTTCCCCCCTCCCTCCATCTTTATCAGTAGCTAATGAAACAGGCAGGGAGAAACCCAATTCGTACAGTAATTAAATTTACTTAGAGGGTATTCAACTGGAGTAATGAGAAGTTTAATTCAATGATTAGTTTTTTCTTTCATTAATTAAAAATGGAACAACGGTGCAGTTACAGTGGGCTGCATTGATCCTCCTTGTGGAAAGCTGCTGATGGAGGAGGAGGAGGAAGGAAAGGTTCTCATTTTATCTTCTCTGGATGGTCTCCCCACACACAGATGCCAGTATTGTCCCCTGTTCCCAGCTGATCCCTGAGTGACTCTAGGTAAGGGGTGCTTGGGGTGATGATGAGGAGAGCAGTGGCAGAGCCCCCACACAGGTCCTCTCCCCAATCTGTCCCCAGCCTTCCAGTTTAAAAACGGATTTGAAATATTTGCTGTGGGTGGAAGATTGAAAAGCAGGTCCCAGCCCACAAGAAGTTTGGGGTGGGAGAGTTGTTTTCCATCCTTGCTGAACAGATTTTGATCCATTTAAATATGTTAAACTCATAAACATGTTTTTAGTCTTTTAAAATAAGTGATGTGTGAAAGCAAAAAATAAACCAAATAAGTAATTTCCCATTTCTCCAATGCCTTCTGCAGGCTCTTGAGCAATGTTGGGACCTCAGATGTCCTTTGAAGCATGATTGGGCAGGTTCTGTTTCCCTAAAGTAGAGTCATTTGTGTGCTCCCAGTTTTGACACAGAAAGGGTTTTTTTGGTAGCTTTGGGGATTGTTATAAGATCTGCTAATGTATGAGTTCATGAGGAGGAGTAGACAGTGACAGGAATAACCCCCCAAAGAACTGAGGAACCATTAATTGCTGTTACAGATCCTGTCTGTGCAGGAGCTCTGTGCACAAGGGGGCTGGGCAGGTGCAAGCACTGCATCCCCCTCACCTGTGCCCTCCCTGCCCATGTGTCTGCCAACTCATCTGCTTGTGTGGGGGGCCTGTGATGGTGAGACAGCCAAGGACTGGGGCAGCAGTGCCTGGGTTTGGAGCCAGTGAGAGCCAAGAGCACTCAACACCTCTGGAAACAAGATGCTTTAGCTTTTCTTGGGTTATCTGAGGTGATAACTGCTTCAGGAAAGCTGGTGGGCAAGGGAGAGGCTCTGGGCCAGCCCAACACTGTGTCCCTGTGCTGGGAAGATAGACAGACGTGTGACTGGAGCCCCTCCAGCAGTGTTCATACCTCCTTGAGGCTCCTCTGCACCTCCTGTTTGTGGAGTGGCTCAGGATTCGGAGAAATCACTTTTTCTGCTAAGAAAGGAGGAATACATCCCCCTGCTTTGACCTCATCTCCTGAAACAGCAAAAACTGTGATGGGAAATGGTTTCTGGCAGGAGAAGAGGTGAATGTGGGGCACTTCTTTCCACACCTGCAGGAGGGTTGCAGCTGAGCTCCTCTATCTCCAGCGTGTGCCTTGGCTGTGGTGGTAGTGGGAGGGAGCCCCAGGTTGGGTAAATTGGGGCACCCCAGTGCTGGCAGCCTGTGTACCCCTCAGCTGGACCGAGCTCCTGGCATCTCTCAGGGCCCAGCCTGTTGTCCCCAGGACTTGTGGCATTGCTTTGGGCTGACCCTGGCTGTAACACAGCATCTCCAAATCCCAGCAGCTCTGTGGGAGAGCCCTCAAGCCCCCTGGGTGGTCTGTGGGGTGCAGTGTCCCCTGGTTTGAGCCTCGTGCCTCATTGCTGGGGTCCTGAGCTGTGAGAGCCTTTTGCAGCTCGGTGCTTTGGTGATGTTTTGCAATTCCTGTCCTCTGTGAAGCATTTGGCTGGGATACAGGGATGCAGCCAGGGACTGAGCTGCCTGGGGGGGGGGAGGGTTTATGGAAGGAGGTGCAAGCCTGTGCTGACCCATGAGTGATATCTACACTCGTAGTCAGCTGCAGCACTGCCTTCCAACAGTGTTTTTCCAAGGGGTTTTGCATGCATGTGCTTCTTCAGAGATCACTGCAAATGATTCCCAAGTGCTCTGGCCCAAATCTGTCCTGGTACCTGTCAGCAGATCAATGCTCTACTAAGTACAGACCTCCTCTGTTTCCGTGGGAAAATGGCTCTCTTAAGCAGTTCATTTTGGGCCTTCCAGCAACAGGGCCACTAAATTTTGGTAGTTGTGTTTTCCTGTCTGTTACAGCCTGATTTATAACTTTTAAATATCAGCTTGGATGAAGATTAAGCTCATCTGAGCTCAGCTTTGGGGGGGAGAGAGGCAAAAGCATTCACAGCTTTTTAATTTCTCTCCTGCTCGCCTCTCAAATGCTGGGTTTAAAGCCCTAATTTTGGTTTCATTTCCCTCACAGTGCATGAGTGGAAAGCAGAGGAGAGGCCAAAGCCCAGTGCACACCTGGCATCTGATCCCCCAGCATCCCGCCTTCATCTGACCCCAGGTAGGTGCACCCGAGCTCGGAGCATTGGTGGATGTGACAATCAAGTGTGTTTGTTGTGCTGAGTCCAGGGCTGGACTGGTTTCCATTGCCAAAAGCGTGGTAAAAATGCCTTTTCCTTCCCTCTTAGCCTGGGGTGGCTTCCCAGCCCTTCTGGTGGGGATGAGGCAATGTAGGTTCCAGCTAGGATCTGGGGCGGGTAGGAAATGTTCAATCCGTCATGCCTGCACTGGGGAGTGTTTTACCGGGGGGGGGAGGCCTCTAAAATTAATATTTGCATGGTGGTACTTCTGAGGAAGGGCTTTGTGATGGGGTCGTGTGGTTTTGCTTAGGTGGGTTTGCTCCAGCTCATGTTACATCAGGGAGGGCCAAACAGTGGCCACGTGGAGTGATTCAGGAGTGGTTTTATCTTCCAGGAGAGGGCGGGCGAGAGGGTCCTCAAAAAGCAATGTATTTTGAGATTCTCTATTCCCAGTGCACGGCTCCTGCACGCTCTCCCCCAGCTCAGCTCCTTCCCAGTGCTCTTGCTGGGACATTTAAGAGAGGCAGGAGCAGGTTTTGGCTTGTTCTGCACATCCCCATCCTCAGCTGAAATCTGTGAGCTGCCAGCCCGATGCAGGAGATGCGTGAGACAGCAAACATCAGAGCTGACTGGGCTGAGGCAATCTCCCAGGATGTCAGTCCTCGAGAGAGAATAAAAAGGATCTCTCAGTGAAGAGCAGAATTTGGTTTCCTAATGGAAAAAAAAGAAAAATTAAGATGATTCAAGCATCTTTCATCTGCCACAGCTGGGGGCGGGTTTGTTGAAACTGGATGTTGTCCAAGATAGTAGAGATGGAGAAATGTGCTGGAATCTCTGTTGCACAGGAGTGGTGGCACTGGGTGGGGCACTTCTACCTGGGGCAGAACTCAGGGGCTCACTTGGGACTGCCCAGAGGCAATGTTCCACTCCTGGTTCAGGGAAAAGAGAATCCAAACATCGAGGCAGAACTCTTTCACACTCAGAGATGTCATTTCTCCCTTATGTTGTTCTTTGCTCAAAGCAAAGAGCAGGCTGCATAGGCTCAACCTGGTGCATGCAAAAAAGGGACCTGTCCTTACTTTGCCTCACATTCCTATGTGAGAGGAGCCTGTGGGGAGGCATTTGCAGCTTTGCAGAGAGGGATCTGTAGCTTCTTGTTGCTGTTTCCTGTTTTATGGCAGTCAGGAATGAGCCCAGATGCTCATCCCTCCCTGCTCCCACAGGTGCTCCGTGTGGATTGGACCCTGGGAGAAGCTGTGTGTGAAGGATGCTCCGAGGAGGAGCTCCCACTGTGTCAGGGCTGACAGAGCAAGTAGAAGGGACCATGGAAATAGCAGTTTTCTATCAAAATACCTTTTCAACAGCAAGCTCTGAAATGTGTTTATTTTTAGTGATTTTTCTCTTAAAACAAAATTCTGCTGGGAAGTGATCCTGCTGGTTAAAGTCCTCCCTGAAAATGTAAGCACCAAGAGCCATCTGCTCTGTGTTTGGATTTGGGTATTTTCTTTCAGAGTGCACTTTGCAAAAACCGAAGGCTTTTCCTAAGAAGGGTATTTAGAAAATGAGATGGTTTTGGTTTTCTTTCTCCTTTTTCCTTTGAGAAAAGGAGAAAAGTAATTCCCTAGGGAATTTGGGATAATGGAGAGGGGAGGCGTGGTCAGTTTTTCAGGCTGCTCTGTCCACTAAGTAATGAAAGAAGAGGGCAGCCAGGCACAACTGGGGTCCCAAACACCCCTCAGACTCTTGCCCTGCCCAAAAGCTCGGAGGGAAGCAGGATGTGGTGCTGGGAGCACAGCTCTCAGCCTGAGCATCCAGTAGGCACATGAGCCCTCTCCCCAAGGGGCCTGCAAACCTTGGGCTGGATGATGTGGTCACAGGCTTTATTTAGTTCTGAGCCTGAGTGGATTTTTAATGCATGAATTTTTAGTGTTTAAACTGAGCAGATCTTTGAACTGCTGTGGTTTCTGAGGGATGTTTCTCTTCCTCTCTGAATGCATATGCCATAAATGCTCTCAGAAAATCCCTCATCCTCTCCAGTGTTGCTGGCTCTGGTGATGTGGCTACAGACTTGCACTAGGGTTTCCACTAAGCCCCTGTGGAGTGTCTTGGATTTTCACTATTGAAAAGCAAGTTTTCAGCATCAGGCTTACATCAAAAGCCTGGTGTCCCCACAAGGAGGGACTTGTAGGAGTGGCAGCAGTGTTGGGGCTGTTCTCAGGGACAGTGGGGACACCAGGACTGCTCTTGTCTTTGTGACCCAAACGGTGTGGTTAAACAGCGTGACTGGGAGAGCTGGGAGGGAGAACTGGGCTGGAGGAAGGAATGTCACAGAGGGAGAGGTGTCTGTGGTCTCTTTTGGAAGGTTGGCTTCTTTACCCCAGTAGGGCCAAGGTAAGCCCTGAATTTCTGTTCTGTGCCGTACCTGGTTCCCACCTGGCTCTCTGGATTAAAACACATTTCTTCTCAAACCTCTCCCTCCGAGGTCTGACAAAGCTATTAAGAGATTTTTCTGTTGTTAAAAATAATTAGTAATTATGCAAAAATCTACTAAGCCAGGCAGGGAGCCAGGCTGCCGAGCCCAAGGGTGGCACCTTGACTGCCTTTACTGACCCATGGGACAAAGCTGGATGTCACCACCATGGTCCAGCAGCTCTGCAGAGGCCACTGGTGGGATCTCACGCAGAGTGCCTAATGCTCAGGGTTTTCTGGTCCCTGTGAGCTTCGGTGGGGACCATCAGGGACTCTTTGTGGCAGGAATCTGGGCACTGTGTTTGAGACTGGGAGGCTTCTGAGGTTTTCTAGCAGTTGAGCCAGCTCTCCCCTGTCTTGGGGTGGGAGTTTATATCGTGCACACTCAGCTTTGGGATGTCACATCAATGTTAACCACAGGGAAGAAGCGAGAGTGGAGGTGGGTGTGTGTGGCAGTTTGTTTCTTTGGGTTTATGCGCTGATACTTTCTGCTTAATTGCACCCTGACATGCACCAAGGGGCAAGGAGGGGTTTTAAAGCAGCTTTTTTAAGAAAAAAATTACCTTTCATGAAATATTCAGGATGGGCTGACTGCTTTTTAAAGACTATTCTAATTACTCCTGCTTCCACTTCTCCTGATCTCATTGCACATGGAGAGAGGCTGAAGGAATGTTTGTCCTGATTAGCACCGAGGGGCTGGGATGGTTTGTATTCACTGCAGGGAGGTGGTTCACTGCCCTGATTTTGGAGATGGGTGAGTTGGGAGTCAGAGGGCTGCTTTGTTCCCATGAGCATTTGCTGCTGGTGGACTGAGGGCTTGGAAGGGAATGGAGGCAGTTTGATGATGTATTAGGGTATGCTAGGAGCAAGAATAATGTCCCTGATGCACCCCACGGCTCCCTCCTGGCTGTGTCCTGCCTCCGTGGCTGTGGGGAGCACGTGGCTTGCCTGTAGAGACAGGCTGCTCTAGGAAGTGCTCTCCCAGTGCTGTTAGGTGCGATCCAAAATTAGCATCCCATTCACTTGCTCTTAGCTGTGTTAGCTCTGCGAGGCTAATAGGGCTTAAAAAAAAAGTCTCTTGTCACCAAAATCAGCAGCTCTGAGTCAGAACATGCGGAGGGAGCAGACTTGCTGATTAAAGCAATGTTGATGTTGTAAGTGCTCACCCGGCCACAGCAGGGCCCTGAGACTTGCCTGAGAATCTCTGCTGGAGCCTGGGAGGGGTCCTTGGTTCCCATCTTGGTGTCTAAATCGCCATGTGAGGAGGATGAAGGCGTGAGCATCAAACCCAGCCAAACCGAGGAGCGTTCCCAGTGCCGTGCCATGTTCCACAATTAATCACTTCCACCCACACTACACCTTCTCCCTTCCTTAAATCCTCCCTTGCCTGGTTCTGGAGCAGGGAATGGAAGCAGCTCCAGTTTTATGAATCAATCAAAGACAAAGGCTGCTTTTGAGGGCTGCTGATTTAGAGAGCCCTTTGCAAGCATGTGTGCAGTATGATTTCTTATCGGAGCACAGCTCTGGATGAGCCTGCCAAGAGCTGTTCCAGCTCCTGGCCACATCCTGGGGGGACGGCCTGAGTGGTCCTTTCATCTACAAATAAAACAAACAGGAACAAAGAAGGCAATAATATTGACTTTCATCATTGATATTTCCATTTATCTCATACAGTTACTAATAATTAGTATTTCTGTAGCTGGATGGGTATAGCTCATAATCTCACTGTTTCAGGGGAGCCTATTAATGTCCCTGCCAAAACCAGGCAGGCATAAAGCACTGGACAAATGCCGAGGAGGGCAGAGGGATGGGAATGGAGCAGGGCTGAACCTGGAGGGAGAGGCAAGAGGCTGTGGAGCAGGGATCAGTGGGGCAGCAGAGCTGGGGAAAGGAGACTGTGGGCAGGGCCTGAGTCAGCACTGCCGTGCCTGGGGTGTGGAAGAGTTGTGTGGGTGTGGTGGGGAGAGCTGGGCCTCATGGGGCTACCATCAGCCAGCCCCTCACTGCGTCCTCTGGCGCAGCTGGAGCACAGCTGCTCTGTGCTTGGGAGGGAAGGGCAAGATGGGAACTTGGTGCCAGCAGCCCTGGGGTGGAGGATGTGCTGAGATGCAGCCCCACTGCCCTCCCCATGGTGTGATGTGCCCCCAAACTGTGGCAGCAACCCCCCCTGTGTCTCCAGCACACTGGGATGTGTGGGGAACCAGGGCAGGTTCCTGCTGGGTGTGTCCCCACCTGCCCCAGGGCACCTGCATGGTTCATGCACACACTTCCCACAGCACCTGCAGCCTTGTTTGCTGGTGCTTCATTAGTCATTCCCTGTTCTCTTTTAAACCCCCTCGTGGTGCTGTCTGCAGATGCCTTGTGCCTGTGTATCCACATACCTGGCCTGGATCTCCTCTGGAATTCCAGAGGAGGTGGGACACTGAGGTTTCCACACTGGTGCTGCTGCTCTCCTGTGTTCCTGTGAAAGCTTTGACACACAACTGCTCTGTCAGTCATCCTGGATCACTCTGGAGGTCCATTTCCTGCATCTGTGTTTTTAATTGTCCTGTTAAATGTGCATCCTGACCCTTCTTGTGAGGGATGGCTTCCGGTGTACAGCATTACCAATTCCACAGGAACTGCTGTCACAGCAGCCGCAGGGACCTGCAAGCAGCGAATGCAAATGCAAGGCGGTGTTTTTATTAGGATTTAAATGAGTTTAAGGCTGTTCAGAATTACAATGTGATTTGAGCCAGGAGGGGCTTATAAAACTGGTATGAGTTCATATATTATACAGTAAACGTGCCCAAGCCCATGGCTCCTGCTAAGCATCATCCTCACCGAAGTGGGGAGAGCAGAGGGCAGCTGCTGGGGCTCAGCCCTGCTACCCCAACATGTTCCTATGGGAAAAGCTGTTTGGGATGGGAGGCAGCCACAGAGGTGGTTGTGCAGGGGAGCTGGTCCTGTTAACCAGCCTGAGCCTGTGGTGCAGTATGGGTGTGGTCTCTGGCTGAAAGGTGGGGGTGCAGGAGGGGTTTGTGGGCATGCTTTGGGTCAGGGGTACACTACTTTAGCCCTTCCTCCCTTTATAGCTCCCCTGTGTGAAGGTGACAGGGATGCTTCAGTGCTGGTTGTGCTGGAGGATGCTGTGCAGTCAGTTGTGGCTTCCCTGGGTGCTGGTGCAGCACAGGGCAACCCTTCCCTGGGCCGGACTCCACTCCAGGTATCTGGGAGCAGTGAGCTTTCTCCAGGCTGTGCTAGCCTGAGCTTGCACCTCCCTGGAGACCTCACAGCACGTAGGTCACCTGCTGGATGTACAGGCAGTGCTCATAAAGGCTTTAATTGCCATTAATATAATCATTGGCAGGGTAGGGCTCTGTGCAGAGATGGGTGATGTGAGAGAGCTGTACCTGTGGGCACAGGAGTCCTGGGCCTGTGGCACCTGGGAGCCACCTCAGTGATGGATTTCTCATCTGCTTCCTCAGCCAGAACAGGAATGAAAGGGAAGCTCGAGCTATTGGCTTGGGATGTTCGTGCTTTGCCTCATTTCAGTGCTGTGCTTTTGATCTTTGAAGGATACAGCTGAATATTTGAATGAGAAATACGTGGTTGTGTTGAAATCCTAGACAAAATGCCTTTTGTGCCTCCCCGCATGTTTTTTTGCGTAAGAAAGTGTTTTGCTGGAGAAACACGGGAAGGAGCTTGAGGGAGAGGAAGGAAGGCGGAGGTGAGAGCATGGGGGAGCTCGCAGTACAATTTCAGGACGCTTAAGAGCCTCTTACTGTCAGTGGCGAGACAGCGACATCGGAGGCAGCTCAGGCAATTGTCTGAGACAAATTGCTTCGTTTGATGGCTGTGTCGGCACTTCACTGGTTAAGTTCCTCAGTTATATATTTATTATTACATACAAAGCACAGGAGAATTACAGAAATACATACATATGTATACACATCTCTGGATCCATGGTTATTTCCCAGAAATGACCTTGCAGGCAGGAAATAATGTCACCAGCCTGCGTGGTGCTTCTGAGCAGCTGGATGTTTGTTCTGTAGGTCCAGGGAGTGAGGGGGCCAGGCCCCTTTTGGGGCTCACACCAGGAAGTGGGACTGGCACTGTGTTTGCCACAGGAGGGAGCATTCCCCTCATTCCCAAAAAGAAAGGTTTCGCTTGCTTCAGGAGACACTGAGGGAAGAGCCTTTGACAGGTAACATGCTGCTAAAGAAAGCTACTTTCCCCAGAGAGGAAAAATTGCTGCTGGTGCCTGCGGGAGAGGTGAAAGTGGAGGTGTGACAGAGAGCAGCCCTGCTGCTTTGTCCTACTTGGAGGAGAAATGGCAAACCAGGATGTAAAGGCACCCTGATGAAAAGACCTGCTGGGAGCATTTGGATGGCATTGGAGAGGCTCAGTTTCCCTGTCCCCATGGAGCCCTGGCTTTGGCCAGCCCTACAGTGCTGTCCCCAGGGTGTGGATGTGGGAGGAGGGGTTGTGTTCAGGGCTAGGTTGGCTGAGAGATGTGAGCTGCATCCAGCAGCCCAGATCAAAGGGACCTCAGCCAGCGACATCCACCAGAAAGCCTTTAATGCCCAGCCCTGGAGCAGGGAGATTTACTCGAGGGACTCATTTCCTTGCCTGAACGTAAAAAAACTGTGTCAACTTGACATTCAAGAAACTTTTTTTAATACCTTTTTATTCGTTTAACAGTTTAGCTAATTGTAATGCTTTTTTTTGGTTATTTTTATATACTTCTTTTTCATTCATTCCAACTTTGTCCTTATATACACTTTGTTCTTTAAAGCCATTTCATTATGGGTGTTTATTGCCTGTGCTGGTTCTCTGGGTGGAGGGGGGAAGGAGGAGGGATACCCCAGCTGCACCCATGTGCCAAAGCTGTCAGTAGTTCTGGTGACACCAGCCAGTCTCAGCAGATCAGGACAAGATAATCACTGAATTGTCTAGGTTGGAAAATACCTCTAAGATCATTGAGTCCAACCACTAATGCACCACTACCAAGCCCACTGCTAAACCAGAGACCTGCCTCTGTGTTACTGAATTGTTTGCTTGGGGCAGAAAAAGGATAATGTCCCAGGGTTTCATTGTGCTGTTTTCTCTATGAAGTAATTGCTACTTTCCTTTAGAAATAAAACTTTGGTTGGGAAGTTCCTTCATTGTTATTTGAGAGAACTGGGTAAATCCTTGGAAATGTCCAGATGTAAAGTGAAATGTCATTTTGCTTTTCTGTGTTTTAGATTCCACCAGCATTTAACAGAAAATGTTTTCTTCTGTTAAGCTAATTCTTACTGAATTGTCAAAAATATGAAAAGATAATAATTGCAATAATTACACTAATGGTAATGTACTTTCACAACCGTGGCTTTTACCACAGCTAATTGTGCTCATCCATTCCTCTTGTCTCCTCCTCACTCAGACCTTTCCCCAGACACAGTGGGTCCCTACACAGTTCCCATGTCTGACCTCCTTGCATCCAAACTTGCAGCAGCCCTGGCCCTGTTGTGTACTGAACTCACCAAGTCTGCTGGAGCTGCCTGTGCCTGGTATTATCCAGGTAGATGAGCCTGAGTTTAAGCTGGACCTGCTTCCAGGGAGCCCCATGGCATCATACCCACAGCCTTTGGCAGCGGCCAGCTGAGCACCAGGTCCAAACCAGGCTTCTGGTCCCATTCCTGGGCAAGGCACACTCTACCTGTGTCCCTGTGGGATGTTAGCCCAGTGCCCAAATGGAGGCTTTCAGTGCTAGAGCAGTTTGCAATCCCTGTGCAATCCTATCTTGGCCTGTACATGCGCACCAGTGAGGAGCAGAGCTGGGCAAAGATGTCAAGAGCTGTTACAGTGTGCGCAGGGAGCTTATATAAAAGGATCCATTTTCATTGCCCTGCTTGTCTGCTTCAGTCAAAATACAATGCCACAGCTAAGAGGGTGCAGTGTCAGGGCCGACCGCAGCGAGCTAATGCATGGCTGCTGCGGCGGGCGTTCCATCTCCCCGAACCGCGGCTGTCCCGCAGCTCGCCCCGCTGTGAATCACGGCTCCCGCGGAACTGTAGCTCCCAGGCTGCCGACCACAGCCCTGCCGGGCTCCACTCCCAGCCAGGGGAGCAGCTCTCTGCCTTCCCAGCGTGAGCAGGAGCCGCCCCGGGAGCTCACAGCAGCCCAGCTGAGCTCGCTGCAGGGGCCCTGGGAGCAGCACTGTCGTGTCAGGGATCTCTTTCTGCTCAGTGACATGTGTGTGCACATGGGCACACACGTACCAGAGGGCCCTTGAGGTGTCTGGCACCCGCTGTCTTCATCTCTATTATTTAGAGGCTGTGAAGAGCATCTCTGTCTGCCTGTCGCTCCAGGGGCACGTTGTGGGGCCGCTGGGGGATGACTGGCTGGCTTGAACTGGCAGGGACCTGGAGATGGTGCCTTAGGCAGAGGGGACAGTGGATGCTCGCATGCTCAGACCACCTTAGCCAGGGCAGGGTGACAACTGTGAAGCTGAACCTGTGCTGCAAATTCTTGGAGCTGTGATGTGGGGAGATGAGCAGTGTGTAGGAATCTCTGTTTCCCTTCCTCTTCTCCAGTATACCTTTACCTCTGCCTTGGCAGGGCTTATCTCACCTGGACCCCTTCCTATTGAGCTGTACCCTTCATCCTGGGGACACTTGGCTGTTTTCTGCCACCGTGTTGGGTAGCAGACATGCTCTGTGTGGCTTGGAGGGAGTAGTGTGTGTGCTCATCTGCCCGGTCCTGGCAGAGGCTCACAGGTGCTTTGGGTAAGCCTTTGCTATGGTGTTCCCCCCATCTCCCTTAGAAGTCCATCTTTTCTGGAAGTCCATGCTGAGGCTGTGTGCTTGCGGAGAGTAGTGGCTGTGCTGACTTCCCAGCAGCTGGGAGGGTGTGTTTGTCTAGGAGGTGGATGGGGGTGGCACTGCTCTGTGATCATCCCCTGGCCAAGGCACCATGTCTTTGTTCTCTGTCTGTAAATCGCTCCTTGCTGAGGCCTTGGCTCCATGAGCAGAGCCTGCTACAGGAACAGGCAATATGAATCCTGAAACCTCAATGCACCGAGCAATTTTCATCAGAGGTTTTCACACCTTGCCTTTCTCCGCTCTCTTTTTTACCCTCATTTCTCCTCAGTTAGAAAGACATGGAAGCAGGTCTCCTGGGCTTTGCTGGGGAGCTCGCCACCACCCCTCGCCTCTCATTGGCACAGGTAGAGCAGCTGATGGGGCTGTGGGGATGCAGCAGAGCTGCAAAACTCTTCCCAGCACTGGCTGGACTGAGGCAGAGGCCACCAGCCATCTCCTACCCCATCCCCCTGAAATGTCACTTGCTTTTAAATGCACTAGTAGTTTAAAATAAGAATAACCTGCTCCAGGGCTTCTTAAACCATGGAATTAAATATGGTTCTGGTCTCTAGGCAGAGTCTGACTCTTCAATTCTAAATCTGCTCAGCCAAGCGAAATATTGCAGGGGGAAAGAAATCAATATTTCTCAGGCCTAGCACAGAGAGGAAGCTGTCTGTGTGTGGCTGCAGGCATGCAAGTGCAGATGTGCACACACGAGGCTGCGTTTGGGAGGGTGTCAGAGGAACCCTCTGTCACTGAGACCTGGGATGGGGAGAAGGACATGGTGTTTGCAATGCCAGTGCTGTGTGTGCTGCTCCAGGAGAGGTGTGGGGGTGAGTCCATCCTACTCAGGTGTGTGACACAGCTGGGATTCCCTCCCTGGGGTTCCCAGCACAGTCTTTTAGAGAAGGAAACACAGTTTTTCTTGTTTCAAGGCGTGTAATTTAGTGGCCAGTAAGAGGCTGTGAGCTTACTGCAGAGCAGGTGCGCTCTGCCTGTCCTGGTTTCTGGTACCTGGTGTGTGGAGCTGAGCTGTGCAGGACATGGGAATAATCAGGGGTTCTAGCAAAGTGAAGGATTTTCCCAATGACCCACAGCTCCCATCATTGGGAGGATGGAAGTGGTTGAGATAGTGAATGGATGGGGTGCTTCTGCCACCTGCCTCGAGGACTGATCTGGATGCACGCGTGTGGCACTGCGTGGCCCATGGTAGTGTATCCTGGCCACAGCTGTCCTTGTCCACAATGCCTCTCTTGCCCAGAGGACACAGGCTGTGTGGGGAATGGCCCCTGCTGTCTGCTCTGGGAGCATTGCTGAAGATTCCCATCCTTCCCTGCAGAAGGGATGTGTTTCAGGATCAGGATGCTATAGCTGGGATTGTAGTTCCAGGGGCAGGTGAAGGTGGTTTTGCCAGGTCTGAGATCTCCAGGTGGTTTCTGTCCATCCTCTCTCACCTCTGTCACTGCTTCACAGAGTCCTGATGTTCTCCCTCTCTGCTCCTCCGTGGTGGGAGGAGGGAGCTGTGCCACTGTGTCGGGATCAGGGGTGGAGGAGGATCTCCATCTGTAGTGGGAAGGACGAATGTTATTGACCTGCTCTGGCATCTGACCAAACCACAGACACTCATCCCTCTCAAAAAGCTTCTCTGATAGCAATTAAGAAATTAAGCTATCTGTGATCAGGATGTCAGCTCTGGCTCTCCTCCAAGATCTGTCACTTCCAGCAGGCTGGTGCTCACTGCCACCTTGCTTTGGTCACTATTTTCAGCTCACCTGAAAAACTGGCTGGAAAGTCTCCCATCTCCATGCAGGCCACCTCTGCTGCCCCTGAGGGCAGTGGTGAGTACTGAAAGAGTTCAAAGTACTGAGGAGTGCCAGTTCAAGGCCCCAGCTCCCAGCTTGGCCAGAAAGTGGTGGTTGGAGCTGAACTGTGTTCTGAGGTCCCAGGTAGAGTCAAGCACAGCACTAGAAGAGGTACAGATACCTGGTGCTGGGCTCAGCATGGACAGCTGGAGAGCATGGTGGGATGCCTTGCGGTGAGGGGGACCCAAAGGAGAGCTGCCCTCTGTGGGGTCTGGCACTGGGTGGGAATTCCCACTAGCTCTGGGCATCCAGTTTATAGCAGTGCCATGAACATGTGCAGCAGGAGCTTGCATGCTGCAGCACAGCAACACTCTGTATCTCAATAAGCAGCACTCCAAGGCAGACCTGAAAATAAATATTTGAAGAGGAAATAGTACTCTGTCTTCTGTTGTCTCTCCTCCTTCCCTTTCTCTTGCTCTCCTCCCCCCTTCCCCCGTCTTTCATGTATGACTGAACACGAGAGTTCATTGTTAAAGGGGGTTTGTTTTCTTGAGGGTTTTTTCCTTTCTCTACTTCCCCAAGGAGCAAACTCCAGGTGCTGCACTGTTAACAACCCCATAGAGCAGCAAGGGCTGTCTTTGTGCCGAGTTTGTCCGTGCCCAGGATGATGGGTGCTTGTTTTCTTTCTCTGTGCTTAGTTTGTTTGCCATGATAAAACACAAGTAGACGGCTCTTCCTTTTCCAGGGAGCAGATATGATGGGATCAAGCTGCCTGAAGTCTGTAAGCATGGTTCAGCTCAACACTGCAATAGTTTTCCTCCTTCTTAGCAGGTCACTTGTGCCACGAGTGATACTGCTCCTGGTCGCTGTTCCTGGTGGGAGAGGTTAAAACTGGGCCAGAGAGGAGGCAGCTGTACCTTGTACCTTCCTGGAAAAAGAGGAGTAAGGGACTGCTAAGCTGTGGATGGATGTGAAGGTCAGGGCTTGTAGCACTGCCTGTGCTTCATGTCAGACAGAAGGTGAGCTACTGAGGCAGAGGTGGGAAAATCAACCCTCCTGCCTGCAGCTAACTGGGCTGCCAGAGAGAGGGGAGCCTCTCCCGACATGGTGTGCACCCTATGACAGTTTTATGGGGTTGTCAGCAGAAGTTGGGGTGTTGCATGCAGAAGTTGGTCCGGGAAAAGCGAATGCAGAGTCATCCCACGGGCTCTGCAATCTCCCACTCTGCATCTGAGGATCCGTGGGCTGGGAAAGGAGCATTGGCTTCATCTAGAGCCCTCCTCCGGGCGTGAAGGGAAGTGTTAGGAGAAATCAGCTGTAAAAGTAGAGGTGAAGAGTGGTAGTGAGAAGGGAATGGGGAAGGGAAAGGCTCCAAAGAGGAAATGGGACTAAAAAATGCAGAGGTGGTTTAAGGATATCTGAGACGTCACAGGCAAGGGAGATGGGCCGGGGGGAGATGTAACTTTGGGAGAAGTCTTCTCAGACTGGCTGCAAATGTTTGCTAAGCTTCTCGACTATATTTAGCAAGCTCCATGCCCTTTGGAGAGTTCTCCAGGCAGATGGCAGAGGAGCAGTTTGCCAAATGGTGGAAGCCGTGTCGGAAGGGGGTGCCCAGTGTTCGGGGAAAGGAGTTTAATGTCAGCTTCGCCCTTTCCGCAGCAGAGCCAAGCAGTTCGCTTTGCTGCCCGCTGGACAGGCTGCCAGATGGCCAAATATTTGCTTATAAATTAGCAATGGGAAACAGGCGATGCAAAGCCCTAAACTGAAGAAACCCAGGGCCTGGATTGGGCTCTTGCTCCTGTGCAGGACAGTCTCTGCAGAGCAGGGTTGGGTGGATCCATTGCAGGGGCAGCACAAGGAGATCTCAAAGCCACTGAGCCCGGGAACGGCACTGCCATCTCTCCCCTCCTCACTGGCACGGTCACGGGCCATTACTCAGGCGTGTGCAGCCTCTGGCTGTGTTTGCTTTAAACCAATATGCAGAGAAAAACAGCTTTTCTCTCTAGGTAAAAAAATGCTGCTTGATCTTGTATCTGTGCAGTATCTTACTGAATGGGATATGACTGGAATGAAATTTCCAGGCACTAATGCAATAGAAGTACTTGTAATTTGTGTGCGTGCCTGTGTGGGCACAGGCAGTGTACCTGATCCCGTGCTGAGCAGCATTCCATATGGTCCTGCCCTTCTGGAGCTCACCTGTGAAATGGCTTCAAGGCTCATTTGGGGTGTCTCTGTATCACACCTGAGCTGGGGCTCTGTGCCAGTGGGGAATTAAAGCCTGAGATGCTAAAAGATTTTTGGGGGGAGGTGGACAGGGACCACAAGGACGTGCACAGAGACTCTCACCAACGTAGTGCTAATGCTGCTTCTTGCAAGTCCTTCCAAATTGCAGGACTGTCCAGCTCCCAGCTCTCTGCATGCCTTTGCTCCAGAGGCATAAAATTATTTTAAAAACGGGTAAATTTTAAATTATTGCCTTTGTTTTATTTGCTGCCTGGAGTTGGAGCTGGGTGTTTGCACATTCCCCGGTGTTCCTGCACAGGAGGGAGCGCTGGCCTCTCTCCTCTTCCTTTGGTTTCTTATGAAAGCCAAGCTTCCTGTGTCTTAACTTGACTCCAGGGGCTGGGGCTTGGAGAAGCTCTACCTCTGTAATGCTGGCAATAAAATCATAAGTGCTGGCTACGCTGCTGTAAAACTTTTATTGCTGTGGGAAGAGGAACAGCGCGAATCCTCCCTCCCTCTCTCCCTTCTCTCTTTCCATGCTGCTCCCCAGCTCTGGCTCTTCTCACCCTCCAGGGCTCTGAGCCTTTGTGCCAGGCAGCACTGAGCACATCCCCTTTCCCTCTGCTCCCTTTGATCCCCTCCCTGTGCTACATCCCCGTGGCTGGTTTGCTGCTGCTCTGGCCTCACTGTGCCCCATGGCAGGTGTGCTCCTGCCCCCATCCTCGTCCCTGCCATGCTGTGTGGCTGCTGGGCTGCACCTCAGCTCTGTTTGTGGCGTGATCCGAAGGAGAGGAACCGTAATAGCTCCCTGTGTAGTGAGGCCATCCGTGTGTTTTGCATTTCATGGTGACTGGAAGCATCGTCTGCCTTCCCACACCATCCCTTACGTATTTATAGATCACAGCGGCATTATCCGTGTGGATGCAGATCGTGCATGACGGTTTTCTATAAATACAAATGCTCTGTAATTATCGTTAGAACTATTTAGCCCAATTCAAAGGTAGATTAAATAATGAATGTGTGTGTGATATGCCTGTCGACATCAACAAATGGAAAGAGACATCTCTGGATGCATATCTGGAGGTTTCCCTGGTGAAGGAGTTGGGGGAGGAGAGCGGGGAGGGAGCTGAGCTGAGTGTTGCTGGAGTGCCTCTTTCTCAGGGGTTCAGGTGGTGCCATGGGGAGCGATGGCCACTCTCGGCTCCCTGGTGGACTCTTGGGAGCAGCAGTTCAGGAGGCAGCGTGCCAAGGGATGGACAAGGAGGATGAGCACACACACAAGCCATTGGTATTCACAGCTACCCATGGCTCTGCATCTTTTCCCTCCTCTTTCACTGCTCTCAGAAGCAAGGGGAGGTAATTTCAGGCTAGACTGCTGATGGAGAGCCGTGGAAGGTGTGTGATAAGGCTCCCCAAGGCGTCTGGCCCCTTGTTTCCTGTGGTAATTGATTTCCCCTGAGGCCATGCATGCCCTGGCATGTCTCCCTTCCTGCTGGTCTCTCGCTGGCCACAAGCTGGTCCACAGCAGAGCCCTGTGAGGACACTGACTCTCTCCCCTCCTTTGGCTCCTGCCCCTGCTACCCCTTGGAAAAAGAGAGGGGGAAGCTTTAGAGCACTTGTGCAGGACCAGTCTCTTGCATGGTTCTTGCTGAGGATGGATGTGGCTTTATTAGCATCCCAAGGGGGTGTGCAGCAAGGAAGGACTGACACGCTTGGGAAGAGCAATGGCATTTAAAGGAGAGGATGGATGTGTGGGAGCCCCTAAACACTGTGTGTGCCCTAGGAGGAGAGTTTGCAAAGCCATTGGAAGGACGAGGAACAGTCAGCACTGCCTTTAACACAGGAACCTCTGTCTCCTTGCCTTTTCCCTCTCCCAGGTGCAGTGAAGCCTCAACTCACAGGTCACAGCTCCATTAGCTCCTGAGTGGCTGTGCTGGGTCTCAGCTCTCACCTGGTTCTGTGTCACATCATGGGCTGCTCCCCTGCCCCAGGGATGGCAGCATGGGGAGGAAGGGCTCCATCACAATAACTAATAACTGTGTGCTGACAAATTGAATTATACCTTTTCCAGTTGCCTGCACTATTGATCAGAGAAAAGGTTTGTGTTTTTGTTAGGCTATTTTTTTTTTCTTTTCCTTTTAAGTTACAGTTGCAGTGTCCTGGGGGCTTATAATGAACTAAATAAGGTCAGGTTAGCAGAGGAATCAAATGTGCTCTGGCAGCAGAAGCGTGGGCTTTTCCTGGTGACTCTGAGTGGAGAGGAAAGCAGCAGCAGCTCCTGCTCTTCCATGCCCTGGTGCATGGGGGTGTCCTGCCCCAGCCTCCTGTTCTCTGGAAGGCTGCTGGGAAATGGGGTGATGTGGCTGACTGTGCTTGGCCTGATCCTGAGCAGTGTGGCAGGAGCTGGGGGGGAGCTGGGGCTCCCCAGGTCTGTGTGTCACCAGCCCCAGGTTGTGCCAAACTGTGCTGCCCTGGCAGTTCGAGTGGCTTCTGCCCTGCCTGGTGGGCTGCAGAGAGAGGCAGGAGATTCATGGTGGGACACAAGGAGCCAGAACGTGGCCAGGCACAGCACTTGCCCAGGAGCTCTCTGTGGGGTCCCTGCCTGGGGATGCTGATGGTGTTTGGTTCTTTGCTCCAGAGCTGAGATCCTGCTGTGAACTCAATTAAAGCTGTGTTGGGGAAAGGGGGAATAAATTACCCAGATGAAAAGACTAAGTAAAAAAACCATGTGCAGAGAAATGCCAGCCCACCTTTGAAAGGCTTTATTGAACTTGGACACGTGTCACCTTGGCAGCAGAAGCTGCAGGGAAAGGGGAGCACTCCCTGGTGTCCTCCTTTGTGTCCCACTCCTGGGCTGGGACCAGAGCAGGACAGAGCTGCTGCAGGAGGAGCAGAGGGTTGAGGTAACCTGTTAGTGCCAGGACAGAGGTGAGGCTGGAAGGTGCTCTCAGGTGAAGATTTGCAGAGGTAGCAGTGTCTGTCTCAGAGGGAAGGGCAGTTGCAGGTCCAGCAAGTGTCTCCAGCAGCTCATGTGTCCCATGCTCTGTTTAACCTGCTGCTCCCAAAGGTGAATCCAGGGGATGTGTGGTGCTGTGGTCAGCTCCACAGCTCTGGGGCTGTGTTTGGGCTTGACCTCGGGTCACCTCTCAGTGAGCAGTAGAAGCAGGGACATTCACATCTTGTTTTTGTGTAACTGTTTACGAAGACCTCGACTGAAATCTCAGCTGCCCTGGGGTGGATCTGGATGCTCTCCAGAGCTGTCTGTGTGCTGGCAGAGCTGCCGTGCTCCACACAGTGGGCTTTCCCACTTTGCACACAAGTCCTCTCCCTGGTGACCCAGGAGCCCCAGGCTTTGGAAGCAAAGGCTCTGCCAGGGCCAGTTCCCAGCCTGCCCCAATGTCCCTCCTGCTGCACTGGGACTTGCTTCTCTTCTGAACCTCCCCATACAAAATTCACCAATTATAGGCAAGGACCAATGAGCTGTCATCACTTGTCTCAGTGTATTGGGCCTTGGTGGAGGAAGAGTGGGTGGAGAGCTTGGTGTCCCCCACGACCTGCCAAGGTGTGACCAGCAGCTGGGGATACTCTCTGGACACAGACCTCGTGTTTCTGCTTTTAATTGCAACCTTCCTCCTCCTGCACTGCCTTGCTTGAGAGTCCAGCCACATAAGTACGGGATTAACATTCCTGGCACAGCATAACTCCATCACCATTTCTATTAAACTCATTTGCTATCTAAAGGAATTCATTTTCCACTTTGTTTGCCCATGAGAAAAAAAAAAAGCCCTCTGAGCTGAGGCCCCAGTGTTTGAGAAGGTGGTGGTGGGGGAGCTGGGTGTCACATCCCCTCCTTCAGCTGGGAGGAGGGAGGGCATTCCCATCCATACAGGAAGATGCATGCCCACCTCTGCTTCCACCATGCTCTTGGAAGGAGGAGCTGCCCACTGCTGGTATCAATGCTTGCTTTCTGAAAGAAATGATACCGTTTCACCCTGGGATGAGTCTTTGCAAAATCAGTTTGTCCCCTTTTCATCAGGGATATATCCCTGGACTTGAGGGAACTCTACCCCCTTCCAAAAATCAGGTTTCGATGGAGTCTACAGCAGGTTCAGGGGAGGTGGAGCCATGTTGGGTTCTCTCTGCCTGCTCCCTCATCTCCTTGTGTGACACTGTTGCTTTGTGACAGAATCCCAGGCTCAGGAGCTGGGTTCCTGCCCTACCTGGGATTTGGGTGCATGAGGGAGGAGGAAAACAAGGGAACAGGGGTGCCAGAGGGAGAAGTATGTGTGTCTGTAGCATGTGAGGAAACCTCTTATGTGTGGGTATCCCCTCCAGGACTTGTGGCGTTCCTGTTGGCAGCCCTCACATGGATTATTACCTCCAATATGGGCTCCTCCTGCCCAGAAAAAGGAGGAAGATGCTCCACAGCCCTCTGTGCCTCTGCTTTCAAGGTCAGAGGCTGCTGATAATTGATCTACAGCTTCACTATAAATCTGGTGCTGAGGGGAACCTTCCCTGCTGCCTCTGGACAGCAGCATTGATCCTGTGAGGCTTGGCCAGCCCAGCCACCCACAAGGGAAGGGGGCTTTAATCACTCCCTGCCTCTGCCAGGCAGCATTTGGGTTTGCAGCTGGCCTTGCTGGCTCCCTGCTCTGCCACACCCCTGTGCTGCTTGTGGAGGTTCCTCCTGGGGTCAGGGAACCCCTGCCAGGGTCTGCAGGGGAGTAGAGGAACTGACACTGGATCTGGGGAGTAACTGCTGGGGCCAAGTGGTAGATCTAGCGAGTTTGGGATCTCCAGCATGGCTTTGGGTGCCCCACAGGACCCAGTGTTCAGGGTAATCTCCCAGCAGATGGGAAATCTGGCTCCAAGGCAGGCAGAGGAGGAGTTGGAATCCAGCTTCCCAGGGAGCCTGTGGAGCCATGTGTTGTGGGGGAAGAAGGAAGGTGTGGTGATGGAGGCCACCCTCCTCACCTGGTGGCCACCAGCTGGATGTCAGGCTGGTCTCTGGCTGTGATTCCTCTGCCTGATGGACTGCTGTGGTCAGAGCCATTGAGGCTGTCACTGGCGTGAGAGCTCCTGGGCGTAGATCACAAATTGAATTGGAGCCCCTGGAAAATGACAGCCCTTCGTAACTGCTGAACGTTTCCCTTCATCATCATCATTTGCAGCTGAACTGCAGCTCTGTCAGGGATCCCAGCAGTTTTCAGCCCAGAGCTGAGCTGGTTTTGAGCCCTCCTCACCCACCGTGGGCAAAGCTCTGCTGTCCCTGTCCCTTCCCATGGGATCAGCCCTGTTCCCAGGGTATATCCTGCTTCATCCGGAGAGAAACCAGTTTCCCTCCCACAAATCCTTTCTCACTGGCTGGTACTAATGGAGAAGAGAAGTAATCACACTGATTTAACCCCCCTGCTACCTGTGACTCTTCTGCAAGGCTCATTAATGAGCCAGCTTAGGTTGTGCTAATTACTGTAACCCCGGAAGGCCGCTGAGAGCACCAGGAGTTAACTAACACTCAATTAACCCCTGGTTGTTCTCGATGATTTCCCCTGTTCACAGCAGCCTTCAGAAAGTCAACAAGGAAACAGTGGCAGGCAGGAGGCAGATGAGCCTCTTGTGCAGCTGGGGAGGTGACAACCTTCCTGTGTGGCTGAGGAGCCACAAAGCCAAGGGACCCCAGGCTACACAACTGAGCTCTTCAGCTGCTCTTGCCTGGTGATTTGGGGCACCTTGGAGCCTCTCGTTTGAGTCAGGAGTGTCAGGTCCCATCTGCTTCTCCATCCCTGGAAGCACCCAGCCAGATGGATGCAGGGAGCATCCAGCCCTGGTGCAAGGGACCAGGTGGGATGGAGAAACCAGGAGGAATTGAGGTGATCAGGAAGGTCCTTCACCAGGAACACAAACCCCATCCATGGGTCTCTGGGAGCTTTTGACCATGGTCTGTCTATGCCAGTCAACCTGCAGGCTCCTAAGACACCTTTGCTGCAGGGCTCAGATGTGTGAGGGTTGGAGCCACCCCAGCCCTTTGCACCCCACAGGCTGTGCAGAGGGGCTGGATTCCTGAACTGCTGCCCAGAATGTGCCCTGCAGTTGCTATGGTGACATTGCCATTTCTTACCTCACTGGGGGAAAAAAAGCCTCCAAACATTTAATTCTGCTGCCCACCTGGGAGTCTTTTAAACTCCCCATTCGGTGTTTGACATGTAATAATTTTTCTGCTTTTAAGATTATCCTAAAATGCTCATTCTCTTTCTCTCTCTCAAAAATCTCAGCAGTGGAGCCTCAGAAAGAAATCAGCATAAAAAATATCAATACAAGTTTCAAATGCCAATTTGTCACCATCACCAGGAACAGGCAGTGACAGGCACCAGGGAAGGAGACACAGCAGAGTGAGTCAGGGCTGGCAGCGCCCGCACGCTCCAGCCGCTGCTGACCGGCTCCACTGGGAGATGCCAGGTGGAGAGCTGAGCCCACGGATGAGAGGGGAGAGGAGGTGGTGGGTGGAAGCTCAGAATTTGGGGAGGAGAGCTAGTCCTGGCTGGTAGCAAGGAGGGCTGTGATCTGCTGCCCCACGTACACAGTGATACCGTTGCTCAAGAGAGCCATCAGTGCAAAAAGGAAAAGAAGATAAAACCTCCCTTAAGAAACCAATTTAAGATTTGGCTCAATTCCCCAGGTCTGCCTCGTGCTCCCAGGTGACCTGGGATCCCCCTGGATTTCCCGGATGGTGCGGGGGAGCAGAGCCCAGCCCTGCCAGGCTCCCAACCTTGATGTGCAAATAAATATAGTCAAAACTGTCAGGCGCCGGGTGCTGCGGTGCCAGGAGGCACTTGGGTACCACCAGCGGGACCCCATCATATGGCTCTTCATGCTTGGGTATCCACACACCTTCCCAAGCAGATGGTCTGCTCCACAGCACTGGGATCCAGCAAGCCTGTGGAGCAATTTAATCTCCAGAAATAATTTAATATGGCTTCCTCCAGAGTATGGTGGTTTGGGGTTTTTTTCCCTGACCAGCCATAGAATAATTTAATCCTGCCTTCTGTGTGAAGGTCTATTTTGAGCTTGCCACCTGCAGAGTGTTTTAATCCCACAACTCACAGAGTAATTCAATCCTCTCCCTTGGTGAGTAATTTAATCCTCTAATTCCAGGGTAATTTAATCCCCTCCCTGGGGAATAATGGAATAATTTGATCCTCGATTTCCAGAGTAATATGATCCTCTACCTGAGAAGCTCAAAACTTCAAACCAGCCACCTGCCTATCTGCAGGCACTGCCATCCCTGCAGAATGCTCCCTGCCAGGTGGGCATCTGGGAGGTCTTCCAGTAAATCCATCCCCACACTGGTCAGGGGAATCCATGCAGGTCCAGAATGGGCAAAACCATTTGGCACTGCCTGACCCTGGGGCACTTGAGCCTGGATGTGTATGATTGCTTCATTTAAATTCCTCAACCAATTAATCCATTTGCTGATGAATTAGTTTTAATCTGGATCGGTGCCATGGTTGTTAAAGCAGGGCAGCCTTTGCCCCTACTCTGGGGGGCTGCTGGTGTGAGAGGAGGGCTCCTGTGAGCTGGTTTTGGTCCAAGTGCTCAGTTCTACATATAAATATATATGTATGCATATACACACACACATATATATGGATTGTCTTCCCATTTACCTGGAAGGGTAGTGCTGTGTCCCCTCACATCACATTATCTCCACCAGGACTGGCCACTGAAATGTCTTAACCCCAGGTGCCATTCAGTGAGGGTCTGCAAGCAAGATCTCATCATCCACCTCCCCCCAAGGAGCTGGGAGCACGGCAGGGCCGTGGTGACCACCTGCTCCTGGAGCTGAGCCCCCCAGCTCTGCCACAGCATCCTGGCACGTTCATGTCCTCTGTCTGCACTGTCCACTCACCTTTGGGCATGTCACATGCCACCTCCACTGTGGAATTCCACCTTGAAAACAATGGAGACTCCCTGTGGAGTGGCAGGAAAGAGAGATTTGCTGCAGGAGCCTGGCTGGTTTACACCTCTTCCCCCTCATTTCTGCTTAGCAAAGGCTCAATAGGAGAAAGAGTTTCCTCAGCCGAGATGTTAAAAAGAGAAATCCCAATAATGATAGTGTCCATTTCCCTGCAGAGGAGGATCTGTGGAGTATGCAGAACAGAAATATTTCCCTGTCCCTCTAAAGACTGCAGCAGTTTGTACTCAGGAGAGGGATTAGCATACTAGAAAGGAAATAACACCCTGAGAAACACTTGTGGGAGAGGAAAAAGAGGGAGCAGGGCAGGAGGAGAGACCTGCAAAGAGGGTCTGTTGAAGCCATGTTGGCCCCAGGGCTGGGATGCCAAGGCACAGAGGGGAAGGTGCCCCACCATGGCACAGGGGGATGGGGTTGGAGTCCATCCCCTGCCTGAGGCCTCCCCAAGCCAGGCAGTCCCACCTACATTCTGTGGGGCCCTTTTGCACAGGGTGGTCTGTCCTGTGTCACCTGTCACATCCCCAGGGAAAGGTGATGAGGCTGAGACTGTGATTATTCTTTTTGTTTAATCCCACTGTCAAGTTAGTGCTTAAATTTTGGAAGCCAAAGGAGAGGCAAGTGGCTTGGAGGACCAGAGCCGACTACCATCACTCCCTGCCTGTTGCTCCCATCCGTAAGGTGTTGGAATTAACATCCAGTTCTCCCCACCTTGCTGTGGTCCCCTGGGACCACCCCATCACTGGCCACAGCTCTCTGCAACCTCCCTCTGGGGCTGCACTGGGCTCAGAGGTGCCAGTGATAATTGTCTTTCTAGGGACAGAGAATTCAAACAAAAATCCTTGCCTGGGCTGAACAGAAATCATTGCTCGTTCTACCACATGCTTTATATGCCCTGGTCCTGCCTGGGACTGCTAAAATTCTGCTTTTAAAACTCGGCTTTGTACAAAAGTCTGTCCTGGATATGTCATCTTGCATTCTAACGTGATATATTAGACAAATAATTCTTTATGTGCAAAGCATTCCTAAGTACCTGCAGGCCAGAGGGAAGAGAGAGAGGGGCTTGAATATCTTTAAAAATCCCATTCTAAATGTTTCCACTTCGAAGTCTCTTCTGCAATTTCTGCTCCGTGCCACATCTCATGCCCAAAAGTCAGTTCTGCCTGTGCCTTCTGTGTCATGCTGATGCCACATGGCAATGCTCTGTGGGGCAAGGGTGGGCTTGTGCTGGCTGTGCTGTGTCTCCCAGATGTTGTAGCCTTCTGTTGGAGTGGGGGAAGAGAGCAGGAGAAAAGTCTCTCCGTGTACTCCTTGAAATATGAGCCGCTCTCTTTAACCAGTCTTGGTGTTCACTCACCTCTCTTCCCCTCTAATGAGTCGGTTTTTGTTCTCCCCTATCACGTCTTGATGCACACTGCGGGTAATTGATGGACAGGACCCGACCTCTGAAAGCTATCAACGTAGCCGCTGTGAAATCACACGTCCAAATATGTTTATCTTCCCAGCTTCTTGGGCCCGAGTGCTCTTGGACACGGATTTCCGTACTTCAAGAAGGAGAGCAAATTTCCTTCAAAATGTCAGCATAGAAATGAAAGATAGAAGGGAAGACACAGGGGCTGCTTAAACTTTGCATTCACAGCAAAGCTGAGTGGCGTGGCTCGGAGGGAAGGAACTGGAGCTCAGCCATGGGCAGGCCATTTCGGGGGGGTTGGTGGTGCCTCAGGGGTCTGAGTGCTGCCCCGTGATGGGTGCACTTCCAATGGTGACTTCCAGCCAGCACTGGTGTGCAAACCACCTGCTCTTCTGCACCTGTTCCCAAGGCTCCATCCCAGCGGGTTTGTGTCTGGGTATCTTCTCCCACCGTGAACTGAACTGGTGTTTGGCACAGGTGAGTCCCTGGGGTCACACCCTGTGTCTACCCCAGCATTGGGGGAGCTCTGCATTCACCTTCTGTTGCTCTAGTGTATGAGGAAGTGGCCGTGGCTGCTCTGAGCCTCTTTGCTCTGCCAGTACAGGGACATGGCTGTCCTGTGGCTGCAGCCACTGGGAGGGGCAGGCAGTGGCCCCATGGTGATGGGCTCATGTCTGTGCAGGTACACTCTGCCTGCCCTCGGTGTGCCTTTTGAGTGCTCTGTGAGTAATTCTTGATTGCAGGAATCACTCTCCATACAAGCACCTCTCCAAAGCAGCAGCAGATGTTCGATGTTCCTCCTCGATCCCTCCCTGAGCTGTGGGCTTGGGAGGAAAGCAGCCGAGCTGCAGCCAGGGAGCTGAGAGGATTTCCCTGACCAGCGAGGAGGATGGAGACCATTCTTACCACCTGGGCACAGCCATCCTCTCCTGGCCAGACCCTGGTGGGGCTGCCCACAACCACCATGGGGGCATTTCAGGGAAGGCACGAGCCCTCCCCCGCTGCAGCCACAGCGTGCTCCCTGCGTGCTGCTGATTGACAGCCGAGACGCACGGCCGCACATCTTGTTTTGAGCAATCTGGGTGTTTGTGTTGGCAGAGCCTGGCTCACGCTCACGACAGGAACTGCCTCTCACTGTCAGCAGCATCTCTGCCGTTGCTGAGCCTTTGCACACCCACCTCTTCCTCAGAGTTGCCGGCGGCTCCATCAGCCTCTGCTCCTGGCACCTCTTGCGTGGCTGCCTGAGGCCACGGCGCCAGCAGGCACCTGCTCCCTGGCCTCCTGCAAGCACGGGTTTTGCCCTTCTTTTGATGTAACCCTGTTGCTCACTGTCCCCCAGCCATCATCCCTCTCCCACTGTCCTGGGGAAGCTCCTCATGCACCAGGATCGAGACTTAGTCTGCTTCCAGCCTCCCTCCTGAAGTCGTCTGCTTTAAATACTGACAGCGGGTGAAGTGAGGAACCCTTATGGGTTTGCTGCGGAGCTCCTTGGGGATGTGCTAAGCAAGAGCTGGGAGAATAAGCTGAGAGTGGTCCCTCTGCGTTCTCATCTCTCTGTCTCCAGCTTTCTTTTCTTGAGGAGCTCTGTGGGATGAGGATGAGCTACTGGAGCAGGTCCATGGTGGGATGTGGGTGGCAGCAGAGCCCAGCCCTTCAGCTGCAGCCTGTCAGTCCTGCTCACACTCCCAGAAACTCTCCAGGAGCTCTGAGGCTGCACCAACTGTGCCTGCAACCCTTGGGATGGGGCTGCCTGCCCAGGCTCCTGCTGCATTTCTGTCTGGGCTGCATTTACTTGTTTCCAGTGTGGAATGCAGGTGCTGGATGTGAGCTGGACCTCCTGAGTTGCAGCCACTGTCCCACCCCATGGAGGAGTGCAGGTCCCTAGCCCTGCCGTGGCTCCTGGCTATGCAGCCCCATGTCCATCCCTTGTAGTGCCCTGTTCTCCTGTTGCACTGTCACCAGGAGATGCCACTGCAGGGCCAGCGAGCCCTCAGCCTGCCAGCAGGACTCGACTCTGCCCGCTGCTGCCATGCAGGGAGCTGACAGTGGCACGGGGTGAGAGCCTCGTGCCTCTGCCTTGGGATGACAGACGCTGCCGTGCCCCGGCGAAGCTTCCAGGCTCTGCCTGAGAGTGGTCGGAAGCGGAAGGAGCTCTTGCCTGGCACTGCCAGGGAAGGGAGGTGAGAAGGAGGAGGGCGAGCTGGAGCATGGGTGCATCTGGGGACACGAGCTCGGCAGCAGGGCTGCGGGGAGGGGAACGCGCAGGAGGGGAGCCTGGACTCAGGTGTGTGTGTGTGTTCATTGCCTGACAACATGTCCATAGAGCAAAATCACCTCTGAGCACCTCAAAATCACCCTCCCCACCCCAGGGACAGCAAATAATACTGAGACATCTGTAGAGGCTTCATGACTTAAATGAGAGCTTGGTTGCCAACCTACTCCTCTCTTTTCCTACTAGTGCTAAAAATACTTAAGAGAGGGTTTTGCAGCCCTAAATCCTGCTCTGAGCCCATTTGCAGCCCTCCAGCAGAGAATTAGGTTGGGGCACTTGGTCTGCAAAGGTCAGGGCTGCAGGAGGAAGCTTTGAGCCATCTCTGAGACCTCTCAGTAGCCCCAGTGCACTTTTTGGTTCTGTCATCAGAAATGCATCCAAAAAGGCACCTTTTGGATGCAGAAATGTAAATATAAATAGACTTTTGGAAGTCCTCACTTCTGTGGAAGTAAGGACAAACCACATTTCATCCCACCCTCCCTGGAGCTCTGGAAGCCTCCTGTGTTGCCAGAGCAGCTCTTGCACAGGTAGCCCCTCTTGGGAGGCATGTACCCTCCTCTAGCAAATGCATTTACCACAGTGTGAAGCACAAACTTGTCTTCTCCGTGTGTGACTCCAGGCTGTATTGTAGATTAAAAGATTTGTCTTTCTGCTTTATCCAGCAGGTGGGTCTCTGGTGGCTGTTTCAATACCATTCCTGCATGGGCTCTGGGATGTCTGTGCTGAGGTTCTCAGTAAACTCAATTACACCGTGGTAATAGCATGGTATTGACTCAGGAGCCTCAGCAACACAGGACTCTTGCCGTTTATTAGTTGTTTAATTATATGGCACATCAGGCCAAAATAATGTCTTTAGCTAATTAGCCCACATTGGGGGTATTTGTAATTTTTCTTAAATGAATGTTAACATCAGTGAAAGGTGTCAGCTGGTAGCCCAAGAGTCAGGGCTCCTTTTGTGCACAGAGCAGGTTGAAGCTGATTCCAGCCTAGATGCTCCTTCATGTGTCCCATGGGCACAGATCCCCTGCCACCTCTGGGGACAAGATGTCCCTCTTCAAGGGTTTGGTTGAGCTGCTAATTAACAGCACCTTCTCACAACGTGACTGGGACCCCCAGCACCAAGCAAAGAGCTCCCTGTGGGCATGGCTGGGCCAAGCCTATGTGCAGGGGTTATTCAGCAGCAGCATTTCAGGGTTTGAGGAGTAGCACGGTGGCATTGAAAGGCACAGCTCGCCAGGACTGTCACACAGCTTAGCCCGGACACAGACCATGTGCTGCCAGAGCCACTGTGAGTCACTGCCCCCGTGTTTGACACCAGCCACGCACCGCTGAGCACACTGAGGAAGGGAAGCCAGTGGCATGTGCTGCAGTCGTAACCCACCAGAGGGGGTGACAGCAGCACAGCCGTAGGGCTGAACCTTATTATGGCACCCTCAGTGCTGCTCCCGCTGCCTCTTTGGCCCAGGAATCCACCCAGTTACTCAGCAATGCCTCGTTCTCCTCTGCCTGAGGAGCTGGGAAGGGCAGAGCCCATGTGTCCCGTGCAGGAGATGCTACCAGGACTGCCGTGACTGCCAGCACACACTCCATCCCTGTGCCTGTGTGCACACTCCAGGATGGACTTCCCTGCATTCCCAGACTCCAATATGGAAGCTTTTGGACTTGGGCTGTGTGCTAGGGATCAGTCTGCCGTGGGATCTGCTCCTCCTTTTGCCCTGGTGGCAGGGCACAAAGCAGCAACATCCCAGTGGCTCACCCGGAGGTGGAGGCAGGCTGGAGATATGGGGTGTGTTAATCCTGTGGGATAAATCCTGTGGGATTAGGAGTTCTACAAGACAATTCTGGCTGTCTCCCTGTGGTTTCTGTGGCTTTTCTGAGGAGGAGGCAGCACTGCCATGTGGGAGCACTCTGGGCAGGATGCTGCAGGATGTCCATCAGGGATATTGTTATAATTAGCATTTCTTGGCTGCTCTATCCCACCAGCACCAAAGGTTTTCAGCGTGATGACTCCTGACTTAAGGTTAGTCCTTCAGCTGGCTGCTTTGGGCCTGCAATTCCCAGTTGTGTTGCCCCCACAAAATTCTTACCATTATTTAATCCAAACAGGTCAGCTCTGTGCTTTACAAAATACATTTGCTGATCCTGAAGATTTCTAAATGTCTTTCAATCTGCCTGGGTTCATTCCAAACTCTGAAAAATTGCAGGCCCCTGCAGATGCTTTCATGTCCTTGAGGACAAGTTCTGCCAACTGGAGAACCTCCCTGGGGAGCCCACACACTTCTGAGAGGTTCAAGAGTCCATAGCAAATAACTCCAAAATTAACCATGCAGGCCTCTCCCAAGTCCTCAAAGGCACAAGTTCAGATGAATAAAATAAATTTGGAGTTAATAGACCACACTGAATTTGAAATATGACATTTCAAAAAGGGGAGGGGGAATAGAAGACTTGTCCAATAGTTAGAAATTTTCCTTCTTTCAAACCTTCTTATCTCCCCAGTGCCTTAGCTGCTTAATTGGAGACTCTCTCAAATAATTCTACTCCTGAGTAGAGAATTCTTTGGTGGACAGATTTTTTTTTTTTCTTTTCTTTTTTTTTTCCAATAAAGACATATTAGGGGAAAACAAAACTGGGCTTGTAAGGAGAATGAGTTACATCCTTCTGTTGGCCATTGCTGGTGTAGTTCCACAGCACTGCTGTGAGATAATCACCCATTCTCCCATGCTCTGCCGCTCACCTTAATAACTCTCCCAGGATTTGATGTAATGGTTTACATAACCTTTCTGAAGCATCCTGAATTCTGATGCATCCAGCACTTAAATGTGACATTGAGTCAATTCTGAAGTACTTTACAGCTGGGTGATGCTGCTTGGGGCTATGGCAGACGATGAATGGAAAAGTTTCACTTACCAAGATGAACTTTCTACCAGGTGAGCTGTGTGTCTGGAAGAAATCTCAGGGTCTCAAATCCTGAACTGAGGGCTGGATTTGTCTCCCTTTGCCGCCTGTGGATGCAAGTAGCACCAGGGTTGATCCAGGGCAGCAACTATGGACTTCAGTTCCTGTTACCTGTCTGCGTGTGGCCTCTCTGTAGGTGCCTGCCTTGGAGCCCACTGGCTAGATGACATTTATATTCAGCGGGGAGAAAAAAGGCACGTCCAGGCAAAATTCATCTGACCTTTCTCAGGCAGCCACCTCAGAACGAGATTAATCCTGCCCCTGAGAGGCCTTTTGTCTCCATTAGCGATACAGGAGTTCATCCAGCTTGTCTGTGGATGCAGGCTGTGTTTGGGCAGATGTATGCCCCTGGATCCCTGCTGTGACCAGGGAAGATGCTTTGCTCCTTCCTGGGACACTGTGTGGAGTGCAGGTGTGGGAGATGGGCAACCCAGCTTCCCCCCAGCACCCACCCCAGCTGGGGCTCTGGCACGTGGCATTCGCCAGCCCAACCAAAAGCACAGGCTCAGAGGGCAGGGATAAAGATAGGCATTTTCTGATATCTGGGGCTGATACTGCTGCCTTCAAAGTCCCGCAGTAATTGCTGGTGTTGACTATATATGTAAATCTGTATCTATAATAGTCTCTCTCATATATGTCTGTGTATATATATACGCAGGCACACGTAGATGTGTGTGTATCTAACATATGTGCTCTCAGCCCACACAACATATGGGGCTCTGAACGCCACCGGAGCGTGCGCACTCCTCAGCCCCGGCTCGCGTGGCACCCACGGAGCAGGGCGGGGTGACACCCTGCCTGTGCCAGCCTTACCACTCATCCTGACCTGCCACTGCCCTCCCGATCCTTCCCACTGGGATTTTCACCCTGCACAGCGTGAACATAGTCCTGGCTGTCACCACTGTCCCCCCAAAAGGCGTGTGGGGTGGTGGCACCCCTGTGCTCCCTGGCTTTTCAGGGTTTGGTCTTTGCTGGGAGAAGGCCAAGGCTTGTGATGAGCCTTGCACAGCTCCCAGTGCAGGTGGATGCAGTGGGATGTAGCAGGCTCCTGGTGCTTCACTATGGCTCGTTCATTATTTCATGTGTCTTAATAAATCAGGTTGGCCCTCTGCCAGCAGGGAGGAATCCAAGCTGGGTTGCAGGGGAAGCACCTTGGGAATGGGAAGGAGCCTGTGGAAAGCACACAGGAAACTACCCCTAAGCCCTTGGGGCTTGTGCTACTCCAGATTCTGGGCCAGAATCACTCAGAGAAGGGGCTTGTGGCTGTACCTTTCACCCTGGGGTGAGATGTGGCTGCAGGGTGTCCCAGGCCGGCGTTCAGCACAAGTGTCCATGACACGTTGCTCCAGGTCTGCAGGGAGAGCAGGCTCTCCAGGCTGCTATCCAACACCCCAATCCCCCAGCAGCTGGAGGTGCTGCCTGACCCTTTTCCCCATCTCTGGAAAGGTCACCATGTCTCCCAGCTTTCTTTTTGCCAGTTTGAGTACCTATATCAGACCCTGAGCACAGCCCCAGTACTGTGATGCAGGTCCTACTACCATGGCTGATCACAGTGAAACAATGTGATTTAATTTTGTGATTTCCAACCCTGGCGTATTCACAGAATCACAGAATATTCAGAATTAGTCCAGAGGAGCAGAGGAGAGGGAAGCAAGGGTCTGCAGGAGTGTGGGGATGGGGAGGGAGAGCACAGGGAGAGCTGAGGGTGGTCTCTGTACCGGCTGCGAGCTGAGCACGTCCTGCCAAAGCACAGGAGGCAGAGCAGGTAAGGGAGGAGAGGGCAGGTGCAAGAAAATTCAGGTGTGCAGCTGGGAAAGAGCCTTTCCGTAAGAGAGCTGTTGGTGTTGACGATGTTGGTAGTGTCACTGATGGAGAAATTCAATCACTTCCAATGAGGGAAAAATAATTGTCTTTCGAGGTACAGTAGGTTGTTGTCATTTTCCTATGACACACTCCATCAACTTTCAATTTCTAGTACAAAAGCCCTTCGTTCTTGCTCGGGTCTCTCTAATCCATTGCAGTGAGCACTCATGGCAGACGTGGCATAGGCTGGGGGAGTCGTCTGGGAACAGAAAGGTCCAAATTGTACCAAACTTAGAGGAACACCCAGACCCTGCTGGGTGCAGAGGGTGCCAGATGGGGGAAACCAGCTTGGGTCAGCAGTCAGTGAAATATCTCATCCCCTTGAGCCTCAGGTTCCGTAAAACAAGGAGAACAAAATGGTGAAGGGCTTGCACAGGTTGGGTAGAGGGGCTTGGGGTGACCTCTGGCACCGGGAGCCCAGGCAGGTGTGGCACAGGGAAGCTCAAACCCTCTGGGGCTGGAGGATGCAAGTTCAGTGCCATCCTCCCCTCTGGTATTGGTGGTGGCGAGAGGAGGGGAGGGGGAGAATGCCCAGCAGTGGTTTGGAGCAGAGATGTTTATGCAGGAAAGCCAGAGCTTGGCACTTCCCTGCCACTAGGTGAAATAAGAGATAATTAACAAAATATCCCAGTATCCCAGCCACAGAGCCTTCTCCTCTAGCACTGGAAGAGGAAATATGTATTTAAAACCACTGCTCTAACGGAGAGAGGTAATGATGTGTTTCAAGGCAGAGCTGGTATCATTCATAAAGCCCGTGCTGCTTAATTACGTCTGCCCCATTTAGGAGAAAAATGATTTCCCAGTGAGTTTCTGGTTTGTTTTCCCTCTGTCCCGCTGCATCTCACCATGGCTCCAGTTGTTTGTCAGGCTCTTTGGGATGTCTGTCTCCAACCACAGCTTGAGGCTGGCTGCCAGCCCCAGGGACTGTGGACTGTCACTGTCACCTAGTGCCAGCCACCCAGAGAGGCCCCAGAGCTCAGGGTGGGCAGAGCTGAGGTGATGCCATCCTACATTGGCCCAGGGTGGGCTAGCAGGGTAAGTCCCTTGTTCCTATGGGACAATTGTCATGACTAGTTGACCTGGAGTCACAGAATCACAAAATACACTGAGCTGGGAAGGACCCACAAGGATCATCAAATCCCACTCTGCACAGGACCATCCCCAAGAGTCACACCACATGCCTGAGAGCATTGCCCAAACGTTTCCTGACCTCTGTCAGGCTTGGTGCTGTGACCACTTCCCTGGGGAGCCTTTACCAGTGCCCAACCAGCCTGTGGGTGAAGAACTTTTTCCTGATCCCCAACTTAAGCCCCTGCTGCTGGGCACACAGCCCTGCTGTCCCTGCTGGGGACTCTTTGGGGACCCCAGGGTTTTCCTGGCAGGCTCTGGCACACTGCTGTCCGCAGGTACCTGCTGCCAGTTCCACTGCCAGTTCCACTGCCAGTTCCGCTGCCCTCCGGCCCCACAAGCTGCAGCTCTTCTTTCCAGAGAAGAGCTTTTCACACTGCTTTTAAGCAGCCCTAGCCTGTGGTGCTTTCCTTTAGTCTGTCAGCTCTAGCCTGACGTTATTTGGGTAGAAGCAGAGGGGTGGGAGTGTAGAGAAGCAAAATGGTGGCTTTTTTTTATTTCTTGCATTCATAAGACATTTCAAGTGACACACAGAGACAATAACATATCACTCAGCTCGAGTACAGCTTGAATGGTTTAAAAATACGCTTCTGAACTTTCCACCCCTGTTCATGCACAGGCACCATCCCTTTGGGGTCTGCACTTTGGCAAGAACAAGCAAGGAGTTAAGCAGCTCGGCAAGACGAGCTATTTATGGATGTTGCAAGCTCCCTGCTCTGCTCCCGTACCCCATTCAATCCTTTAATTATGTGCAGTTGTTTCATGCTGTGTCTCACCGCACGCTCTCTGGGGGAAACCGCTGGGGCTTTGCCAGTTGATGAGGAGGGGGTGTGGAGGGGGAAGACTCTGCCACACGCGCTGATGCAGCCTGGGAAAACAAGGGATGCTGTGAGGCTGTTTGTCTGTGGGCTGTGTGGATAGCAGGGCACAGCCCTGGGACCTTCTGGACAAGGCAGCAGAGCTTATAAGAGCAACAACCCCAGTGGGGGAGTTACCTGTGGGATGGAGGATGTAGCAACAGAAGGTGTGGAGAGACTTCCCCCATCCCTGGGTTCAGTCCCCTGTGTCCCTAAGCCCTCCCTGTGAAATGCAGCCCAGAAGCTGGAAGGCAAACATGAGAGCAGGAGGGACCACAGGGCTTGCCAGCCCCTGCCAGTGCTGCCCTCCAGACAGTTCCTCTACAGCACTGCCAGCTTGGAGAAGAGTGGCTGCTGCCAGGAGTCTGAGCCTCCTCTTGTGCCCCTGGCAAGCCCATCCAGCCGCAGACTTGCTCCGGGTAAGATGAAAGCTGCCCATGAAAGCTGCCCCTTCCACCTCCATAAACCCCTGCGAAGATGCTGCTCCAGCATCATAAGAATTTTAGTTAATCCACTAATAGTTTTTGAATAAGTCGACCAAACAAGAATAGAGATGAAAATAATCTCCGGTGCCTGGAGCTGCGTGGCTCTTTCATTAAAGCAGCTCAGTGAACATCCTCAGAGCAGCAGCCTGCACCCATCACCCCTGGTGTTTCACACTCCTGAGATGCTCTCAGCAGCTCTTCTGGCCCTTATGAATGGTGACAAAATGGTCTGGGGGAGGCCAGCCACAGCCAGTGCCCTGGGTCCCCTCCACACTGCAGAGTGAATGGGCACTGGGAAGACTGGAAGGGCCCAGCACTCCCTGCTCATCCAGAGGCTGGACAGGGCCAGGGGGATCTGTGCAGATCCTTGTGGGCACAGGGTCCAATACCCCCAAGGCTGGCGTCTGCAGTCAGTGCTGTTGGACTGGTTAGAGCTGGAGACTGTTGCTGGTTACACTGGTCTCAGATAAGTTGCTCATAGGAGCTGGAGATGCCCAGATTCAGGTTTTTGTGTGGGTCTACCAGGCATGCAGGGCTCTTACCTTCCCTGTGTATGTCACTCATGTCTCTCCTTCTCCCTCCAGTCCTCTGCCTTGCCCTTCCCTTCTGGCTTATCCTGACCAGCACCTGTGATCCTGGGTATCCTGGGTCCTTCTTCCCGTGGACGTGTGGCCCAGCTCTGCCCAGGAATGGCAGAGAGAGCAGAATAACTTCTCCCTTTACCCTCCCCAAGCTGGACCAAAGGTCATCTACCCATACATTGCACCCCTGGGAATGGTGTTCAGACCCAGAAGCTTTCACAGACACATCCACATGGGTGAATTACCTGACCTGTGCCACTCCTGTCATTTGAGCCCTTCCAGCCATCCACCATGCCCCCAGCCTGCTCCTGAGCCCATCAGCAGGGAAGGAGGCTCTGGCCAAGCCCCTGTGTGGTCCCAGCAGGCAGCACAGGCAGTTCACATCCATCTCCATCTGCCACGGCATCCGGAGGCACAGGCAGCCCCTGCACCGCACACCTGGGCTCAGGGAGCAGCCAGCCTGTGCCCTCCATCTGCTCCGTCTGTGGGGAGTGGGGCTGGGCCACCAGTGCTCCTCCAGCAGCTCAGTGCAGCTATGGACAGCCTTGGGTGAAGGCAGGGTCCTGGCAGTCCCTCGCCATGGAGGTTTAGATGCTGAAAGGGCCCCTCTGTACCGAGCCAGTGCAGCAGGAGTTTGGATTCAGCCCCAGGAGAGCGAGGGGTCCCTTCCCCTGGCAGCTCAGTTTGTTGGGTGCTGCTGGGGCGCTGGGGGCTGCTGCCATGGGGCCCTTGTTGTGGAGCAGGGAATGCTGCCTGGAGCCAGAGGCTTCCCCTCCTTCCCAGCTCTGCACGGGTTTGCTGTATTCTCACCTGATTAGCGGATTTGAAATACAGCCTTTGGCTCTGAGACCCAAAATAGATGTCAGGTTGTCTTTACTCCACTGGAGGCTCCTTATTATGTAAATCCCTCCCCAACACGGTCGGTGCGGCACCGTGCTTCCGAAGGGATGGCACCGCCGGGATCCCAGCTTTCCTGGGGATCCCCACCCCAGCTCCTGCTCGGCAGCATCCTGCTGGGCAGGGGCATCCCCAGGCCCTGCTTGCAAGCCGTGGTGCAGTGGGGTGCTGGCACAGCCCCTGTGACAGGCACGTGGTAGGGATGGTGCTTTGCATCCCTCCTCCACTCCCCCCTCTCCCCCTGCGCTCCATGGGACCCGGCAGGTTTCCAGGGAGGCACTGGGGCCAGCGGGCAGTGACATTTGTTTTGTCACTTACGCTGTCGTCACCAAAAAAACCTAAGAAATAGCTGCCTCTAGGGGAGAGCTGGGCCCGGTGACATTCGCTTCATCTTACAGCACTAAGGCATCCGGCAGCGTCCCCAGGAGCCGTGTGCTCCGTGCCGAGGTGGCCTCCCAGCCCACCCCCGTGCTGGGCACCAGCTGGGCACAGGCAGGAGCTCTCCAGGGATCAGGGGCACCCCGTGCTACAACAGCCCCCCACGAGCTGTGGGCTCTGCGCAGAGCCGCGAGCGGATGTTCATTTAGTGACATTAATTGCTTGATACTTTTGCAGTGCTCCCTACCTTGTAAAGATTGAGTCAAAAACCAGTGCCTGAGGAACTGCCTCTATTAAACTGATGTTCATTAGAGCTGACTTGGCGCTACCTCATTAGGCTGCTGTAATTGAAGGAGTTAATTGATTATCAATAGTTTGAGTTCCCTCTCCTCATGCCTGCAAGGCCCTACCGGGTGTTCTTCGGGGCCCAGCATTCATCATGTGGCTGGGACGTGCCTCGCTGCTGGCACTCACAGCTTGGGTTGCTCCGTGTGTCCCTGTGCTGTGCCCATCGTGATGCCACCACTGCCGGCAGCGTTTTCCGCGTGGGTCCTTTGCGTTCAGCTTATTCACCCACATTTGGCACTCGCTCGAAACTGTCTAAAATACTTCTGATGGCTCCCCTTTCCGTGGCTGTTCTCTAATGCATATGTATTCTATTTGGAGAGGCTGCGTGTGGGGGTTCGGTGACTCTCTCCTGGGTGTGAAAGCAAAAGCAGAGCCTCCGAGGCAGCTGCTCCCTGAGCGGCTCTGTCCCGCAGCACAGGGGTGGAGGGCACAGCCTGGGGGGGCCTGGCTGCCCGGCGGGGGCTGCGTGGCCGTGCTCACGCGCTGCTCGTCCTGAGCTGGGACTGACTCCCTCGCGCAGACACGTGCTGCTGACTCAGTCACACCTCTGCTGTTTTTAGAGGCGGCCTTCTAACACCCTGCCTCGTTCAGCAGAAAGCAGGGAGATGCTGTGCTTCCCCCAGCCAGCCTGAAAACACATCCCCTGCACTCAGTCACAGCTCTTGGGCTGCTCATCCTGGCCCTGGGCTGCTGGAAATGGGACAGGCGTGGGTTTTGGGGTGACAGGTCTGTGCTCTACCCTCCTGCCATAGAGGTCTCTGCCTTCTGCCCTGTCCTGTCCTCAAGTTCACTCCTGCCAGGAGCAGAGTGCCCAGAGCATCCTCAGGTAGCCTCAGGAGCTGATGATCCTTTGCTGCACCCAGAAGACCATGGGTGACGTGGAAGTGGTGATGCTGCAGCAGGCAAGGTGGGAATGGAAAAAAGGATCCTCTCCATACCTGCATCCTCACACCTCCACGACAGCACAAGCAGGGCTCAGGAAGCCAGAGGGTAGGGGTTCCACAGGCCATCTGCCTGCTGCCAGACTTTTTTTAGGCAAATGCCACTCCCCTGCCCCAGCTCAGGGTCTGTGCTGCATCACAGGTGACAGCACAGACAGCGGAGGTGGGAGGTAGACAAGCCAGGAGGAAACTGTTGCTCCCCAACTTCGTTAGCTTTAACTAACGAGCTGTTTATAGGAGTGACATGACACCTGCTTTCCTCTTTATAAATTCAATAATTTATGAAAGGTATTAAAGGCAAAACAGCCTCCCGGATAAAGGCTGTGATGCGTGTACGCTGGGTATTAGGCAGACGGGACAATGAGCTACACTTGAATAACACACGAAGATATTTACCCTCTCCCTCTATAAATTATTAAGGGGCTTTTTTGCACATAATTACATGAGCTTTTATGTTTCTCACTCCCTGCTTTTAATCCTTTTTGGAATGGTGCCAGTCACTTAGAACATGAGCTGAGCAAACAGCAAACGCTATGGCTGGGTTTGGGGTTGGGTTTGGGGTCGCTGCAGATGATGGAGATGCAGGAAAGGGCATGGCTGTGAGCCCATCCTGCTCAGCACGTGGCACAAGGCCGCAGGGAGGGACACCAAATGGTGCCAGCCCCATGGGGCTGGGATGGGGTTTGGCCCCAGCATGAGGTGCTTTTCCTCCGGCAGGGGTTTGGGGAGGTGGCCGTGGGAAAGTGCAAAGCAGTGTTTTATAAACGCCCTCCAACTGTGCATGTAAATCAATTATATGCAGATGTAATTGGGCATGGAAATGTCACTTGGAGGCTGTTTCTGTGTGCAGTGTACATTAGGGGAGCACGTATGTGTGCAAAGGAACACTGAGGATATTAGTAATAATTACACCCTGAGAGTGTCCTGGTGCTGGGTCTGCTACTTCTGCTTCTCCAGCTCTGGCCTTCAGGGAGCAGAGCTCCCTCCTTACCCTGCCCCGTGCCAGGCCTCCCCTTCCCTGGCTGATGTGTTTGCTCCCTGACCTGAGCCCAGCAGTGCAGCTCAGCTCCCTCCCCTGCTCCCCAGCATCACCTCTCCCCAAGCCGCTGGTCTGGCTGCAGCCCCAGCTGTGCCACACCCATCTCAGCCTGCCACACCAGGCAGGGCCCGAACTTCTTTAGAACATGAAGGTGAGGAGTCCATTTCATCCCCTCTGGCACCCTGCCCCCTTTCTCATAGTTGGTGAGCATTTGTGAGTCAGCCCCAGCGGGATGGCTCCCACATCACCTTCCTGTCCTCCATGCCCAGCACAGCCTTTGCTTTTTCAGTGTGGGCAATTGACAGCACTCTCCTGTCCTCCATACTCACAGCTCTCTCCAAGCCCTCTCTCCTTTGTACCAAATTCTTTAATCATTGCTCTTTGTCCTGTTGCGCAGCTCCTATTCTTACACCAAGCTGTTAAAAAGCTGTCACTGTCATAAATTCCTTGTCCTAGAAATTATCTTTCATCTCCTGAACGTGGGCTACAATAGGCACTGAGGTGCTTGAAATTATTAATACCTTCTATATATGTGTCAATGAGCTTAAGAACTTAATGGAGCCTTTTCCCTCAGCCCTTCACGCCGCGTGTTTGGGCTGCTTGACAGAGCAGTCAAGCTATCGGTGCTTGACTCGGGCTGACATGAGGACATGTGGCCTCTCTCCGTTCCAGAACACTGCCTAGAAAGGCCTGATTTCCACACCCAGAATTCAGATGACAGTGGCCCTGGCAGTGTGTGAGCTGAGCTGGGGCAGACCCTGTGTACCAGCAGCTTATCCCAATCTTCAGCAGCGCTTGCTTGAGGGGGCCTATAGGAAGGCTTTTTTCTGCTCTTTATCCTTGCTCTCCAGAGCTTCATGGAGGTTGTGTCATGATTTGAGATGTGCAAGGCATGAGCACAGCATCTCCTACCCCTCACCTCACTTTCAGAGAGCTGGAGATGGGTCCAACCACGCACCTGCAGCCTCCAGCAAGAGAGGCTGTGGTGGGGACAGTGGAAGGATCCCCTCCGTGGCCTCACAGCCCCAGCCCATGTCCAGGGTGACATTCTGTGTCTCTTGCCACTGCTGTCCCAAGGGAATGGCTGGTGGTCGAAGAATTTTTGGATCATTCTGCTCCAAATCAATAAGCTGACCAGAGCAGGGAGCAGTACAAGACAGTACAGAAAGCATTATGATAATACTTGATAAGGATCCTCAGTTTCACCGAGGAGCAGCCATACAATGCAGAATTTGGATTCCCTCCAGTTGATAATGAGAAGCCACTGGACTGACTCAGCCTGCTGTGAGGAGGCATCAGCACACATCCAGATGGCCGTGGGGATGGGGGAGCAGGAATATCCTGCCTTGCCTCTTCATCCCACTCCCCCCACACACCCTGAAATGTCACCACCTCCAAGGGGGAACGTGATCTGGGAGCACGTTTCTCCCTGCCTGCATCCCAGGGGGAGCAGCCATCCTCAGGAACAAGGGTTCCTCAGGAACAGATCCTGCTGCCAGCAGTGCTCAGGAGGGCAGGGGAGGTCTCTGTCCCTGTGTTGTGCAAGGCACACACGAGACGTCAGGGTGGCCTTTCCCTCCCTGTCCCAAGCAGCCAGGAGTTCATGTTGCCTTCTCCAGGGACTGGTTAGAACTGGGCAGGATCAAGGAGGTGGTTGCTGGTCGAGCCCAGGGGACATGCGAGGTGCCCTCCTCTCCGGATGTGCAGGGGCAGAGCCGGCACAGACCCTCCCCTGTCCCTGCTGCCAAGGGGAGGAGGCTGGAGGGGCAGACAGCCGATCTGGCGTTCCCAGAGCTGGTGCTGGCAGTACTTCAAGGTGTGGTACATCTTATCTCTGCCTGGCATTTGCATGGATTTTCTCAGCTCAGCTTGTTACGAGGAAAGTGTGAAAATCTGAAAGAAAAGGAATGATAATAATAATGAGAGTAATTAAAATCCACCTCCTTCCTGCCAGCTCGGCCCTTTCTAGACCTATTATGGGATTCCTGGACATGTGCACTGAAACTAGGGGAGACGAGAACGTCCCAAGTCTCTCCCTCGAGGGGCAGATCCGTTCCCCACTGCCCAGGTCCCTCATGCAGTGTGCAGGTGCCGCCTCTCCGGGAGGGAGCTGAGAGCAGGGATAAACTCCTGCCTCCTGCCAACAGAAGGGAACCATCTGCCACAGCCCGTTATCATCTGAGGATGGCAGTGGCAAAGAGCTGGAGCATCTGTCTGAGGGACGAGCCCCCGCAGATGGACACCCAAATGTTCTTGCCGTTCCCTGCAGGTTTTAAAGAGGAACATGTTCAACGAGGGCGTGTGAGCCGAGCTGCTCTGCAGCGTCCTGGGGCTGCACGGAGGTCAGCACAGGATAGTGGCACCTGGAGGGCTGGGGCACTTTGGGTCACTCCGTGCTGCAAAAAGGAGGTTGACCCAGTTGAGGGGCGTTGACCCACAACAGCTGGAGTTGGTCTCTACAGCACGGGGGAGGCCAGTAAAGGTGATGGGAGGGGTAAAAAGGCATGTTTGCTGCAAAGCTGTCAGCTGCACATAGCTACAGGCTGTTAGCAGGGACAGAAGAGGATGGTACTTGCAGGGAGGTTTGGTTGTGTGCTTCTGGCTGTCCCCAGCACACTGTCACCCACGCTGCAACACCTCAGGGACATTAACAGTGAGCTCACCAGTCATGACGGGTCAGTAAATGCAGAAACATGGGAGCCTCTGGGGCTTCCGAGCAGGGGCCAGTGCAGTTCCTCTGGCAGACACCAGCAGGGTTCATTGCTGCCAGGATCTGCCTTTGTCCAAAGTGTCCTTGAGACTGTTGGAGGGAGGAAGTGCTGCCCATGAGGTGGAATGAGAGTTAAAAGAGGAAAAAATCCAAATGGCAGTGCTGCTCCTTGGGCAGGTTGGTTATACTGGCTCCTCTTACACCCTGGCACTGTGGGCAAGGGCCTTGGTGCTCTAGCTGAGAGAGCAGCTTTTAGGTGATGTTTTTTTCTCTCTGCACTCTCCATCCTTCCCATCGCCTCTCCCCACTGCTGGCAAAAATGCACAGTGTAGCTGCCAGAGCAAACCAGGGCTGTGCCCTGCTGCCATGCCTGGGGCACCCATGCTGCCCTCACCTCTCCTGCCACTCCTGGTCCCTCCACCCAGGTCCAAAAATCATGGAGCCATAGAATGGTTTGCATTGGAAGAGATCACAAAGATCCTCTAGTTCCAAACTCCTGCCATAAGCAGGGACACCTTCCACTTAGACCAGGTTGCTCAGGGCCTCATCTGAGCTGGCCTTGGACACTTCCAGGGAAGGGAACCACACACGGAGGGTACACAAAAGGCAGGGTTTGCACAGGACTGTTCTGTAGCAGAGCTGCATCCTGTGCCACTCGCCTGGCTCCCAGGGTGGGGATGGCCGTCGGAGCCGAGGTGGGAAAGACGGTCTTGGAAGGCCCCCTGCTTCCAGGCAGTGCATAGCATCACTCTCACACGCCACCAGCGCTGCGTGCATGGCGTACTTGCCGTGTCTTTGTGGAAGGGCTGAGGTGAAATTTCCCATCACACACCAACAGTGGCAGGAATTATTCCCGAGTGTTACTATTGAATACGAAGTGCCCTGCACTTTAGTGGGGCTTTAACGGAGGGGGGGAGCATTAGAAAAGGCATTCAGAGCTCTTAGCCTGCCTTTTGTCCTCTGTTTGTTTTTTTCTGGCCGCATTCAGATTGCCGGCTTTGTCTGTGTTTGTGAAGTGCTATTAACATCGATGGCATTGCTGCCATAGCCATAACAATAAGAGGCATCGATTCACACTGAGTAAAGGCCTGAGGACCACTGAGAGGGGCCAGGCTGAGTTCCCTTGGTGGCAGGAGGAGAGCTCCTGCACGCACACACGCTGTCACCCCGCGAGGATCCTGTGCCCAGGCCCACGCAGGATACACCTGATGGGCACCCACTCTCCCAGCCAAGCCGGGGTCTGTGCCTGTGGGAGCCGAGGAGTGGGCAGGAGTGGGAGCAGGGAGCTGGAGTGATTCAGCCCTCAGCTGGCGAGTTCACCGTGCCCACACTTTGTTTATTCCCACTCTGCTCAGAAGCTCGACTGTGCCAAGCAGGAGGATAACAGGGCTCCGGGGAGGCAGCAGCCTCTCCCCGGGTGCCAGGAGGGGCTCGAGCTGCCCGGGGCTTGCTCGTAGCCCACTGCAGGGACATGAGCTGGGGATGGCCTCTCCTGTGCTCCATGGCAGGCTGGGGGGAGGCCATCGCACAGGAGAGGCCTGGGGCCAGCTCAAAAGCTCCCAATTGCCGAAAGAGCAGTTCAACGGAAGGCTCATGGGCCCCAAGGAAGGGATTCATGGCCCCAGCCCCTGTTACTGCAGAGGGCCCTGGTGCCCCTGCCTTGGGTCTGCCTTGGCCAGCAGCCAGGGACAGCTGGGTAGAAGCAGGACAGAGCAGGAAGCACCCCAGGAGAGCCCAGCCGAGAGAAAGCAGCAGGGGAAGGTCCACATTACAAGCAAACTTTGTGTCCATTACTGCCGGAGAAATAGGCTTCAGCTGCGAGAGCCAGCGCTGGGCAAATCTAACGCTGCTCGATAAAGAGTGTCCATTATGGACGGGGTGAAGCGGTGGGCAGTGGTCGGGAAGTCGTGCACTTAGTCCTGAATGAAAGGCCACCAGCTCAGCATGTGCCGGAGCCTCCGAGGTGGCCTTTGGGATCACCAGGTCCCCAACCTGTCCTCGGAGGCGTCCCCTCACCGCTTGCAGCCCTTTCCCTTTTATGTGCCGGGGGGGGGGACAGTGTAGAGAGGAGCAAAACGCTGTGCTGAGGTAGCTGCTGTAGGACGGACCCTCCGGAATCCCCAGGGTAGCCCGGCATCGTCCCTCGGCGGATGCGGGCAGGGCTGGGCACCGACGCGGCGGTGACGGGCAGAGCTCCGCCGGTCCGTCCTCTGCTGGCAGCGAGGCTGCACCGGCGGCGGGGCGGGGGCTGCG
>VZRF01011821.1:208494-270089 GCA_013396875.1 Vireo altiloquus
GTGGGGAGCGGGTGGGGGCTCCGTGGCCCCGGGACGGCGCCGTGGCGATGCCCGAGGCCGGACCCGCGCCGGTGCGGAGGGCGCGGGGCTGGGAACTTGGTGCGTGCCCCGGAGGTGCGGGGGAGCCGAGCCGTGTGCTCCGGGAGCTGCCGCCCTCCAGCCCCGCCGGTGCGGATGCTGCCGCCACCCCGCCCCGCTCTGCCCGGGCGCTCCCCTCTGCCCCTCTCCCCTCCGCACCCCCGCACCGCTCCCGCAGCCTCGGCGCAGCCCCTGCGGGAGCTACAAGCCAGGCGGGGTCAGGGTGCAGGGCCGGGGTCCCGGCGAGGGGGCTGGGACTCGGCGGGGCTGAGGCTGTACCCTGATGGAGTATCCTCCTCCTCTCCTGATAATTCCCGGGTGAATTGGCCGGCCTGGAGCAGATGCCTTGTTCAGGTAGGGTACGTATAGTCTGGACAGTGCTACTCTCCGGGACTGGCAGAGGAGCAGGGATCAGCCTCAAGCTGGCTGTGCCCAGCTCGTGCCCATCAAGGGTTAACTCAAGAGGAGGAATTGTCCCTGTGCCCATCCCCAAGGCAGGGGCACTAAGGGTTAAAGACGGGCAGGGAGAGCTCTCCAGCCCTGAGCGACCAGATCGGAGGCAGGAATCATGAGGATGGGGCATTTTTCAGGGCAGGGGTTCACCTCTCTGTCACCAGCCCCGCCAGCCCGGAGGTAGGTGAGTCGGGGACGTGGGGAATTAATGTCGAGTGGGATGATTCTTCAGGCTCCGGGAGGGCTCTGGGGGCAATGAAGGGTCTCCCTTCTTGGGCTCAGCCCCACACCCCGGAACCAGGAGCCAACCCAGAGAACTGGAGATGCTGGGCAGGGTCAGGCTGCCGGCGCGGGCTCTGCCCTCCGTTTGTGTCTGTCAGAAAAGAAAAGTGGTTAATGGAGCTCCACGGGGCAGTGGGGATTGCGAGGATGCCCAGGAGCCTCCTTGGCAGAAGGGCTCTGGAAGCCTTCCCGGGCAGTGCCGGTGCTTGTTGCTCTCCGTTACTGTGTGTAGGTTATTGGATTTTTCACCTTGTGCCTTGGATGTATAAATAGCCCGAGTGAAGGGTAGACGCACGACTCGACCCAGGTGCTGGAGATGCCACCTCCGAGAAGGAATGGGAGTGTTGGTGCCGCGAAAGAGATTTGCACGAGGAGGGAGGGACAGCGGGTGAGCGTGGGCACTGGTGGGATCGGGTCTGCTCGGGCTGGTTGGCATCGCCGAGGCTCTCCTGCCTCTCCCTGTCTGTCTCTGCCCCAGCTGCCACCTCCGCAGTCGCCATCCGCGATCCTCCCCAGCAAACGCCCTTCCCAGCACCAGCACGCAGCTGTCGCCGCTGGCCGGCAGCAGGGGATCGGTGTGACAGCCCTGCTGCTCTCCGGGCTCTCCACTCGCGGGGGGAAGTTCAGGCATTCCCAGGAAGAGCCCTACTCCATGGATCTCCTTCTCCCTCCATCCCCCCTTCCTCTGCACCACCTCCCAGAGCCCGGCTGTGGCTCTGCAATGATATCCCTTCCACAGCCCCATCCCAGCCCTGCTGCCAGCCTTAACCCTCTCCTCACTGCTCTGCACCTTGCAGTAGCCCTGACCTGACCTTCATGCGTGCTGGAGATGGCTGTGGAGCAGCGGTGTGGCTGTGCCTCCAGCCATCTCCTCCAGCATGGGGCAGCATGGGGCGTGCAGGGCTGCCCAGCCCATCCCCACCCAAAGGCAGCCATCCCGGCCCATCCCCACCCCATGACAGCTATCCTACCTCATTCCCACCTTCCAGCTGCTATCCCTGCCTGTCCCCACCCCACAGCACCTATCCCAGCATTGCTGCCGAGACCTTTCTTCCCCCTGCTTCTTTCCCGTCTGTTCCCCTGGTTCCAAGAGCACTCCTTGTCCCTCTCCCGGACCTCTTGCCAAGGCGCATGGCGAGAAAGGCCATGCCTGTCCCAGGTGCCAGGAGCGGAGGGGCAGCTCCCTCTCCCAGTGCTGCAGCCCCACTCAGCCCTCTGCTCGTCCAGCAGAGTGGGCTGGGACACGGTAGGAGGAATTGTCTGGGTTGGCTGTGCCTTCTCACCTGCTGCTCCTTGCTCCTTCCTGGATCCTCTTGGCTCGGCTGCTGAATGCCATGGAGGAGAGGGAGCCTCTGGAGCTCTCAGATGATGAGCAAGGCTGGGAGAGAAATGTGCCCCTGGGCTAAAGCCTCCATGTCTTCCCATAGAGAGGTTTCCCCGTAGCACCTGCCCACAGCAGTGCTCAGGCAGCCCCAGCTCTCGCTGGGTCTCATGGGATGGGCCGGAGGTGGCTGGAGGAGACACTGGAGCTGATTTTACAGCTCCTGGGGAAGTGTTGGGTTTTCCAGGCCTTCTTGTGGACAGATTAATTACTAAACAAATGGCTACACCACTGTAACACTGTACTGTGCTGCAGTTATTCTACACCTGTAATGTAATTACTGTGTGATACGTCTAATTACCGCTGTTTCCTGGAAGGTTAACAGCATCACTGAAGGACTTCTGGTTCCTTTAGTGTCCTGCTTCACACAGCCACAGCTATGCTGAAGTTGGTGCTGCTCCATATAAGTGGCAAGTATAAAATCCTCCAACTTGAGTTTTTAATTCAGGGGTTGATAAATCACTTTATAATAACACCACAATTATAGTGTAATTACAGTTGTTGAATTATAAAACATGACACAACCTGTTGGGGCTTGATGAGGTATGCTGGATGATCACTGGGTGAGGCTATTTGGTGGGACCCTGTCCCTTGGAGGCAGAGTTGGCCATGGGCACATTTCTGTGAACATCCAGGTGGAAAACACAACTCACAGCTTGGCCAGGGTGGGTGTTTGGTCTCTCCAACACACCCGATGTGCACTGAGTCAGCAGCTCTCTGCTGTTCTCTGCTGAACCTCGAGCAGGGTTCATCCTACCATGAGCAGAAATGGCTTTTGGTGGGAAAAGAGCCAGAAGAGCTTGTCAGGTAATGGGAAAGGCTGGGATGAGAGAGAATAGAGCTCCAAATGCCTAACTCAAATCAAACAACCCAAGAAAAACAAAGGGAGAAAGAAACAGAAGGCCATGACCTCAATTTTCTTCTTAGTCAATTTTTTCCACTTTCTTTCCATCCAGAGGAGTAAAAATGGGAGCTTTTGGCAGGGAATGGTGACAGGGAGAGAGATCTCTGTGCCTCTGCTGTGTGTCCCAGTACCCTGTGACCCTGCCTGGGGAAGTGCCTTCCTCACAGCCAGTGCTGGTGACTGTTGGAACCTGCAGCCTGTTGGGCAGTGTCAGGGCATGTGTGGTACAGAGCAGGAGAGGCATGTCTGGGGATGGGGGACAAACATTGCTTGGGGGAGGGGACAAACACCAGCCAGAGTCCCCTTCCCAGTGCTTCTGCAGCCCCCAGGCACTGTCAGCAGCATGGCGTGGCCTCTGTCCCCTTGTCACCAGGAGGAAGCTGGGTGGCACAGAGGTGGCTGTGTCTGAGCAGCGTTAATTGTCAGCTTGACCCGGGCAATTGAATAAATGCTGATAAATGTCACCAAGAGCCTCATCTCATCTTCAGCCCAGGCAGGGAGTGTGTGGCTCTCTCCATCCCTGTGTGCAGGAGGTCACAGCAGTCTGGCTCTGGAAGAGGGGACAGCAGGGGGAGTGCCCAGCCTTGACTGGGGTGAATCCTGCATGATTCCCATCTTCAAGCAGCAGCAATCAGGAGTGGCCAACAGGACCCCTCTGGGCCTGCATGGGATGCATGGAGTGTATTGGTGCAGCATGGCAGTGCTGGGAGAGCCCTGCCATGAGCCCCATGAGTGGCTCAGTCCTCCCTCTAGCCTCACCATCATCTTGGCCACCATCCCTTGCCCCCCTCCCAGGCCTGTATCCCATCCAAACAGCATCTCCGACCTGAGTAAGGATCAGGCAGGGCAGCAGGTCAGTGTCCCTGCCACAGGGGCTGGGGAGCTTGGCTTTGTTTTGCTCATTCTCATAGTTAAGCACAGAACATCCTGCATGTGTTTTTCCATCATTTTATTCACATCTCTGCGGGCCAGTCAGAGCCTCAGCATCCTGCAGTGGATGTGTGTACAGTGAGCATTCCTCTCCTGAGGAGTGTCCTGGCAGAGGCCAAAGGCTTTGCCCTCTGAAGCACTCATGTCCTTTGTCTCAGGGCAGGGGTCATTGTCCTGAGCTGGGGACAATCCTTGGGTGAGCCTGAGGGTCCCCACAGGGAGCAAGAACAGAGTGAGGAGGTCCAGGGCTGGGCTGTGCCTTCCAGGACATGATTCCTGTGGTTCCATGCTGTCCAAAGGATGCTCAAATGGCAGAATGCCTGTGGTTGCCATCAGACTGGGCTGACCTCTGCCTGGGGGACAGGCTGGCCGTGCCTCCCTGGGGGATGTGCCCCTGAGCACCCAGCCCTGCCCTTGGGGCTGTAGGGTTCCTGCTGTAGCCCAGCCCCTGCCACCCCACACAGCCCTCACTTCCCTGGCATCTCTTCCCCTCCCCACCCTATATTGCTCTTAGTTATATCAGTGGGACCCACAATTATTATTTTTTTTGTCGTTTCCATTCCGTTTCTTCATCAGAATGCAAAACATTAAATATCGCTCTGGTAATTATGGTTAATTTCATAACCTGCACCTTAATTGGATTGGTCTCTGATGGGGAATTCTCGTAGGAGGGAGAAGCAGAAATATTTTGACGTGATCTATTCTTTCAGCTCTTTGTTTGGATTTGAGATGTCGAGTGTAAAATGGGAAACAACTGATTTAGACCTCAGAGGCAACCTGGGGGTGGTGAGCAAAGCCTGAGCATTCCAGAGCACTTTGCACCCACCAGCAGCCAAACCACTCCCTCCTGTACCCAAACCCAGCCTTTCTCCACCCCTCCTTTGGATTGGGAATAGTCACAGAGAGCCACATTCATCTGATCTGCCCAAAATATGAGCCTGAGGAGCCGGGGAGGCATCACAGTGGGCACAGGCCTGGTGGCTTGCTCTGCTGGCCCGTGGTTTGTGTGCTGTACCATGGAGCAAGGCACGGCACTCTGCAGGCTCCCCGTGGGTCTGAGGACTTCAGGGATGTGAGGGACACCCACAGGGACACCTCTTTTCTGCTGGGAATTGGGCAGGCAAGAGCCCATGGGTGTCCCCAGGGGCTGGAGAGGGACACCAGTCCCCCCTTGTGCCGGGGTGGACCAGGCTATCTCAGTGCTGCTGCCCAGGGGGAACCCCAGGGCCCCCAGGGCTTGTCTGGGGCTGTGCCATGGGGTGCCCATCCTGCAGAGCCAGCATCTCCCTGCCACTTGGGGCCTGAGCTACGGTTTGCTCTGGGAAACACAGAATTGCACTGCCATTAGGTGCTGCCGTTAAACTGATTTGTGCTCAGCCTGTTTATCCTTTCCAGTGGGAAGCGGCACCGAAGCAGGAGCGAAATGGAAACCCTGGCCCTGCATTTCCGATTGCATTCCCATGTATTTCCCCGTGATTACTTTTGTTCTCACGTACAGCCCAGAGCGCAGGCTCCCTCTCATTATCCACAGTGCTGGCAGAGGAGGAAGGGGCAGAAAGCATTCCTTTCAGCTCAAGCAAAACACTGCAAACCCACCCCATAGCTGCCTTCTGTTGAGGGCAGTGGGGAGCCACTCCATCCCCATGGTGGGTCCTTCTTTTTTTCCATGCCCACAGGCTCAGCACGTGCTGGAAAGGCTGAGGAATGGCATGGCTGAGCCTGCCGCTGTGCTCACACCCCTTCTCATGGGCATTAGAATGACTGTGCCTCGCACAGCCCCATACCTGCTAAGGATTTCTGTCAGCCCAGATCCTGTCCAGGCCACATCCTGAAGCAGCTCCCTTCCTGCAGGATTTGGGCTGGGAAGGGCTGGTAGCCCCTCAGCCACTCTGCTGGGCTCCGTGGGTTCAGCTGGATGCAGGACAGGCAGGCTCAGCCGCAGCTCAGCTCAGTTTGTTTTTATCTAATCCATTTTATTGTTGAATGAAACAATAACAGCAAATACAGGCCCTGAAGACAAGCCATAAATAATGCAAAAATCAAACAAGTGAGAAAGGGGGAAAGAAAAAGGAATTATACATGTAAAACCAGCCCAGAGAAAGCCAGGCTGGGAAGAGGAATCTTCCCTCTGCATTTGCTATTGCTCATGCTTCCTTTGCCTCCCTTTTTTCTCCATTTCTCTCTGAAAATTCCTGCGGCACCAAATTAGTGATTATGTGAACAAAACTTAAAAATAACTGGGAGGGGGAGAGAAAGAGAGATCTGGCTTGCGGGAAGGAGTCGGGAAATGAGGTGGATGGAGCAAACTGGGGCTTCCATCTCTGCCATGCTGCTGGCACCCTGCTCTGCCCTGCGTCCCTGCGGGATGCTGAGCAAGGACAGCTCTACTGATGCCACCAGTGCTCGTGGCAGCCCTGGCAGCACAGCACATGCAGTCCTTGACCCTTGCCACTTGTCCCACCGGTGGGTGATCCCAGAGCCAGCTCTGCTGGGCTGGGCTGCACTTGGCTTCTCCCAGAGGCTTCCAAGGCCACTTATTTTAGGCAGCAGTATAAAAATATCAGGGCTAGTCCTAAAGGGAGGTAAATCAGCAGGTTTCCCTGAGGTCAGCAAAGCTGACGGCTTTATGTCCTATGTCCTTTGAAGCTCTCTTGCTGCTATCCCAAAGGTTTCCAGGGGAAAACTCAGTGCTCCAGAATTTTCTTGGTATTCTGTGCTGGTTGTAGGCATTCAAGGGATGTGGCCTGGGGACAGAAGTGATGCTGTAAGTACAGTCTTGGCTTAAATTAAACGTAAGGAACGTGACTGATCCCTGAACCCGCTGTTGCCCAGCCTTTGGGACTTTGATTTGTGGCAGGGATGCAGTAGGGAGGCAGCGGTTTGGAGTGGTGGCAGTTAGAGGGGGGCACATCCCAGAGCCTCAGCACTGTTCTGCTGGCCCTTGGGACCAGCGTGTTGGGCTGGTTTGGCATTTGCTGTCCTGCTGAGGCAGCCCTGGGTAAAGGAGGCCAGGAGGCACTGGTGGGGTTCCCCCACCTCTGCCTGTAGCCCTGGGCTTCTGCAGTTGGAGCTGCTGGTGCCCCAGCCCTTCTCTGGGCACTGAGCAGAGCTCTGGGGAGCTGTAGAGTCATGGGATGCCTTTTGGTAGCTGGAGGGGATTGGGTGTTCCCAGGCAGGCAGCAATGGGCGGGAGCAGCTTGTCTTTCCTGGGGCCCCCAGGTTTGTGGGTGGCCAGGAGTAGTCTCAGCCTGGCAGAGCAGTGTCCTCACTACAGGGACAATGGCCACAGCAGACTGGAGCCTGGGTTTGGGGGAGCAGGAAGCCTCTGTCACCAGACCAGCCCTCATGGCCAGCCCATACAGCAATGCCATCTGCTCCTGGCCGGGAGGAGAGGCACTCTGGCACTGGGGTGACTTTGTTCCAGTTGCTTTTATGCCACGTCAGGTGCTGTCCTGCCTGCTCGTGGGCCCAGCTCAGGCTCCGTGCAGCTGGGCTCTGGCTGATTCAGCAGCACTGAGGCAGTGTGCTGAGCCACGCAGGGCTGCCCCGGCTGGAGCTGCTGGGAAGCATGGCTGCCTGCCCGGGCTGTGCCCATCCTCCAGTCCCGGCACTGCTGCCCTCCTCCTTGGATGGTTCAAGGAAGCTCAAGAAAGCACAGAAGGCATTTGGGCCATGGGCACGTTGCAGGGGATGCCTTCGCAATGTCCTTGTGACCCTGGTGCCTCTCCCAGCAGACACACTCCTTGGACTTTATTTTCACCTCTTCAGGACAAGTGTTTCCATAGCTCTAAAAAGATCCTGGGGTTTTTCCATTCCCCTTTCTCAGCTTCAGACAGGAAAGAAGAACCATGTAGGGAGACCCTCACGCTATGCTGGAGCCTCCTGTACCCAGTGCTCACTGACCAGAGTGCAAGCTGAGCTGAGTGCCTTCAGTGAGCACATAAAGCATCCTGGTGACCCAGCCCATATCCACAGGACAGGAACCCCAGGGAAGTTTGCTGAAATTAAGGAAGAAGAAGGAGTATCCCCATTCAACTGGTGCATGTCCTTCCCAGTGCCCACCAGCCTCCAGCTGTCTCTCGCTGACCCAGCCCTAGAAGTCTCCAGCCAACCGTTGGGAGCTGTTTCCTTGGCAAACACAACTCTCCTGCTCTTTGGCTCTCACAAGCAATAAAAAATGAGCCTTCTCCAGGCTCACCTGACCTGGGAAGCACTGAACCACCAGTTCAGGCAGTGGCTGTGGCAGCAGTGACCAGTCCATGTCCTGGCCCATGAATAGGGGTGCATGGCTGGCCCTAAGCCCCAGCTCCAGTCTGCACTGCACTCTCACCCCCCTTGTTTATCTTGTGCTGGCTCAGGGCTTTACACCCCCTGACATCCACAGCTGCCTTTGCAATTACTTATTGATCCCCTGTCAGGATGTTTTCTTTGCTGATGGGGTGCTGAGGCATGTGCAGCCACAGAGAGAAAAGATGCTCAAAACGAAGGAGCAAAGGCATGAGGAGGGAGAGGAGCACTTGCACAGATGTGATCACAGTAAGAAACAGCCTCAGCAAAAACTGCTCTGAGCTTCAGCATGCTGCAGAGATGACCAGGATCTCCTTCCCATCGCCCTGCTCCAATAACCTGCCTGCTGAGCCTGAAAACCACTCTCCAGGCTGCCTCTGAGCCACTGCTGGTTGTCCCTCCACTGTACATAGCTGTGTCTGCGTGGGGTCAGGTAGATCCACAGCCCAGAGTAAAACCAGTAGACAGCTGGGCCAAAGCCTCCCCTTACCAGCATTCCAGCCCCTCAGCCCATGTTAGAGCTTTTCTCCTCCCCTGTTTTTTCTGCTCTTCCTTCCCTCTGGCTTGGCGCTTCCCTGAATGACTGCAGTGCTGGGGATGCCACATTTTGGGTGGAAGAGCCTATTTCTGTGAGGAAATGCCTTTGCAGGGCACTCCCATGGGCCAGCCATGGCTGAAATCTGGTGCCAGCGGGCGATGTCAGTGCCGGAAGGAGATTTGCATCTTCAATGCTTCTTCACACTCTTTTACAGCTTCAGAGCAGCTGCCAGAGCAGATCAGGTTGCGTCACACCTATTCCAGGCTCCCACCTCGGAGCTGCTGAAAGCAGATACTCCAGGAGGCCGAGCAAGAGCTCCCAGCTGGAGAGCTGTGCCTTCCTGTGGGAAGGGGAGTGGTGACCCTGGGCAGCTGGTGGCTCGTAGGGCTGGGGGTGGGCTCTCCTCTGGCTGACCTGCCATGGTTCACTGCCTTGCACAACTTGGCTTGTGTGTCCCCACTACCCTGAGGGGTCCTCCTCATCTTCTGCCTGTTTATTCCCCATTCTTTCACCCTCCTGTGCTGCTCCTGGATGATTTGGGGCCAGGCCAGGACACAGGACAGCCTTTGTTAGCAGCCCATCCATGGCAGGTCTCCGTTGCCCAGGCCAGTGCTGTGCTACCCTGTCTGTGCCTACCAGCCAGTCCTAGCAGCACTCAGGGATCACTTTATGCTCTCCCTCTTTGGCTTCTTCTTTCCCATGTGAAGCACAGTGATTCCAGAAGGGAAACCATTTCCTCTGCCTGATGCTCCCACCAACTGCTGCCCTTCCTTGAGCAGGGGGTGAGGGGCAATTACTGCCAATGCCTGCACTCTGAGGAAGGGTGGGAAAAGAGGAGGAGGAGGGAGTGGATAGGGTGGAGAGGAGGGAGAAACAAAGCAAAAGGGCCCACAAATGCACACTGGACACGGGAAATGATGAGAGAGGAGGAAATGGGCACAAACGTGTTTGGCAAATTAAAGCTGCTCCCTTTGTTTTGCTGCTTTGCAGATAGCTACAGAAACACTTAGTGCAGAGCCCGGGGTCTGGATAAGAAGCTCCTCTAGCAGCAGGAGAGGTTGTTAAATATTTATTTGTAAACCTGGAGTCTTTGTCTCTAAAACGTAGTCAAGTTCAATAAAATTTGATATAGCTGGAGCAGCTTAGAGGAGATGGGAGCATGGACTCGGGGAGCTGTGTCTCATTGGCTTCGTACGAAGCCATCAGGGCAGAGATGGGGCGAGCCCATGGCTGAACTCACTGCAGCCCAGTGAGGATGCCCAGCACTGCCGAGTCCAACTCACTGCTGTGCGGAGCTGGGAGCACCAGGTTGGCTCCTGCAGGGACAGGGTGGGGACACTGAGCCCCCAGAGCACTGCAGGACCCCTCCCTGCTGGGATATGGCTCGCTTTGTCCTAAATTGCCTGTTGTCGCTCGATGCTCTCAGAAGCATCTGGTTCAAGGGTGAATGTCTCCTGCCCTGTAATTTATGGCTGCCAGGTGGGCTTAGAGCTGACTCGGGGATTTTTGCCGCCTGCTCACTTGCTGTCAGTGCAGCAGATCGCTCCCTGCTCGGTGGGGTGGGGAGCAGGGGACAGCCCAGGGACAGCGGTGACAGTGGTGGGCACGGCCAGGCAGCTGCCCACCCCTTGGGGCATCCTCAGGAGCACACTCAGGGGCAGAGCCTGTGCTTCTTTTTGGGTCATCACCCAAGTTTGGCTTTCCTGGGGCTGTTCCTCCCACAGCAGGGCAGCCTGCGCCTGTCACAACACAGCAGAACCCACGCACGTCAGCGCTCCAGTCTGGCCCCGGGCTGCATTTCCAGGCGCAGGCCCAGAATGGCACCTTCCCTCCCAGCACCGAGCCCAGGCAGACACTGGGCAGCTCCTGCTGTATTTAGCACCAAGGCAGCTCCCTCCGGTGCGTCCATCTGCGCCTCCTGGGACCTTCCCGCAGGAAGGGACTGTGCTGTGTGGCCCTGAGCCCTGGGCAGCAGGTGGTGAGGACAGGGGTCAGTGCTGCCGTGGCTCTGAGCAGGAGTTTTGCTTTGGCTTGCACTGGGTTTGCTCGTTGCCTGAAGGCAGCGAGTCTGGCAGCTGCTGCTTTTTTTATCGATTCTTTTTTTGTGAGTGAGGAAGGAGAGTCCTGCTCATGCCAAGGGCTGCAGTTCTCCTGTCACGGCCATGGCCTGATCCCCCTGCTCCTGCCTGGCAGCTCCTGCTGGGCCATGGCCAGCACCCAGGAGGGTTTCAGGGTCCTCCTCAGAGTAAATCTGGGAGGGCTTTGTGGAAAGCCTTTCCTGACGGTAGCAGTTGTGCAGGGGCTGTAAAGCTGTGCATGGGCTGTTGGCCCCACAGCTCACACAAAAATCACAGTTCGTGTCGTTCTTAGAAGGGCATCTCTTAATATCCACATCACCTTGAGGCACAACTATTTTTCTCTGAATCAGGCAGAGGTAAATGGGAGCCAGAAGTGATTTAAAGCTCATCTTAGCTCAGAATTTTCCTGCTTATTTATTGTCTTTCTCCCAAAGCTCTTCTGTGACTCTGGCTATTAAGATTACGGATGTTTTTGTCAGGGATTGTATTTATCAGAGATTTAAATTTAGCTGAGAACTAATAACATGCGAGGTGTGTCTAGACTTTAATTCTGGGCTGTGCCCGTCAGTAACACCACACAGATTCTGCTTCATTCATCTATTGCCTCTTTGCCAATATTTCACTCATCGATACCACACAGCTCTGGCTCTGCCAAGGCCGCAGTGGGGACGACAGCACTGGACCAAAGGTGTTGGAGGTGCAATCCCCTTCCTGCTGCTGGAAAGGCAGGACTGAGCCTGAGGGAAGTTGGCCTGCAGGATTCAGCTCTGCCCCCTCCCCGTGGTCAGCAGGGACCAGAACAGAGCAGCACACACAGGCAGAGCAGAGCTTTTGGCCCAGCACATAAACAAGGCTGGTGCCTGGCACTCTTAATGAGCTGAGTGTTTTCAGTCCTGCTATAATTAAGCCCCTCAGACTGTATTTTGTTTTGCATGCCGTGTGTTGCTGTCTTTGATGGCTTTCTCAGCACGGCTGCGAGGAGCAGGAATTGGTTTCTGAGGAAAAAGGCTGCCAGCACTCGGTGACAAGCATGTGTGGGGGAGCAGCACCCAAGAGCTCCTGGCCATGGGGAGGGGTGGCATGGGCACCCACTGGCAGCCCAGCCCCAGCCGGGGCTGCAGCACGAGTCTGGGGAGCAAATCCATATACAGCCTGAATTCACCATGCCAACCAGGGGCCCATCCTGGCTCCAGGGCACCGGTCCCAGTCCCGACCCCACCCCAGCAGCATTGCAGAGGTAGCAGCAGCCCCACTTGTGTCTGCCCAGCACCAATGAGGTGATGACATGGGAGATGATGGATTGTAAATACCCAGCAAATGGCTCTTTGCAGCCTGGCTGGGGCCCAGGCACTCCCACTGGAAATGTTTCCACTGGACTGGGACTCTGGCCCACAGCCAAGGGAGCTCGGCAGGACCAGCTCCCATCCCTGCAGCCATTCAGTTTGGGGTGATGTGTTCAGCATGATCCCCAGTGAGCAGCCCCACTGCAGAGGGAGCAGAGAAAGGGGGGTGGAAGAGGACAGTGAAATGGAGGAAACCACAGAGGGTTCCTGTGGGGACACTCCAGGCCCTTACAGCCCATCACTGGCTGTGTCAAGGCTGGTGGTTTCCAAGATGGTGCTGGTGGACATTTTTATGGGCAGTCCATCATCTCCCATCCTTATATCTTACAAAGAAATTTTGAATAATTTTTTGGGAACAAAAGTGATCCTTAGGTCATATATCTGTATGAAATGATGAATATGAGCAGATGCAATGGCAGGAATGCACAGAATGTGTATCAGCCCCATAAATAGTGCTGGAGCAGGGAAAGTAATGGACAAGATATACGGTGATGGATACAAACGGAGCCAATGGAAGTAATGGATTGGGTGTGTTCGGCGATAGCCATAAATAGCATTAGTGGGAGCAGTGCAGAGAGTAACATAACAATAGATATAAACACAGGCTGGAGTAGCCCGAGATCTAATATGCAATATTGATATGATTTGATTCTTCATAACAGCTCGAACAAGGAAATAAATGCAACAAAGGCAGCATGAGGGGGAACATCCACTTCCGCCGGGCCGGGATGGCTCTGGGCTGGGGCAGAAGCCACACCATGAGCCCCCAGGGAGGTCTCCCAGCCCTCCCCAGGGATAGCAGCAGGAGGTTGGGTCTTTCCCAGCTGACACCAGGCAGCCTCCCCTGTTATCCCAGAGCCCCCATGGACCTGACTTGAGGCTACAGCTTGCTTTATAGGCAGTGTCTGCCCAGTTGCCATTTCTGGGGGGAATGGTTTGGGTCTGCCTTTGCAGGCTGGTGTGGTGGGAGGCAGGGGACTGGCCCTGGGGACACGCTGAGAGCAGCTGGGGCATGGGGGAGCACAGAGGGAGGTGGGGCTGGCTCCCGCTGAGCTGTCAGTGTTGCTGACCCCAAGTGGGGTTCCCCCAGATGCTCCATCCCGTGCTCAGCTCCTCTGTATTTGCATAGCAACCTTTATATTCAGGCTCCATCTACAGGGAACAGAATAATTTCAAGAGCTTAAAATAGGATGTAGATAGATGTGTTTTGTATTAAATTATTTTTTTAAGAAGCTGAGGAAGCTGTCTGACACAGATTCCTCAAGGCCTTCCACTTAAAAGTCTGTGCACGTTCAATCATCAAGTGGAAAGTCAGGTAGTGGGGAGGAGAGAGGGTCTTGAAGCCAAAGGGCTGGATTTCAGCTGGAAAATGAGACTCTCTGCTCTGCATCGGTGGTGCCTTTTGCCTTACCATCATCTCTGCCAGGACACCAAACCTTTGGCCTTGGCCGTGCCCGTTGTTTGCTGACGTGCCCCTTGCTCTTTCTCTCCCCCTGTTACCTGCAGGTGAGAGATAGGATGGTAGCTGGGGAGGCGAGTATGCGCAGCCCAATCCTGGCCTGCTGGCAGCCGATTCTCCTGCTGATGCTGGGATCCATCCTGTCCGGCTCCGCCACAGGCTGCCCGCCGCGCTGCGAGTGCTCTGCCCAGGAGCGCGCCGTCCTGTGCCACCGCAAGCGCTTCATGGTCGTGCCAGAGGGGATCCCCACCGAGACCAGGCTGCTGGACTTGGGCAAGAACCGCATCAAAACGCTCAACCAGGATGAATTTGCCAACTACCCTCACCTGGAGGAGCTGGAGCTAAACGAGAACATTATCAGTGCCATTGAACCTGGGGCTTTCAACAACCTCTTCAACCTCAGGACGCTGGGGCTCAGGAGTAACAGACTCAAGCTGATTCCCTTGGGGGTGTTTACTGGACTCAGCAACCTTACCAAGCTAGACATTAGTGAGAACAAAATTGTGATCCTCCTAGACTACATGTTCCAGGACTTGTACAACCTGAAGTCTTTGGAGGTGGGGGACAATGACCTTGTCTACATCTCCCACCGGGCCTTCAGTGGCCTCAACAGCCTGGAACAGCTGACCCTGGAGAAATGCAACCTGACCTCCATCCCCACGGAGGCCCTGTCTCACCTTCACGGCTTGATCGTGCTACGGCTGCGCCATCTGAACATCAACACCATCCGGGATTACTCATTCAAGAGGCTGTACCGGCTCAAGGTCCTCGAAATCTCTCACTGGCCCTACCTGGATACTATGACATCCAACTGCCTCTACGGGTTGAACCTGACCTCCTTGTCCATCACCCACTGCAACCTGACGTCCATCCCGTACGTGTCGGTGAGGCACTTGGTTTACCTCCGCTTCCTGAACCTGTCCTACAACCCCATTGTCACCATTGAGGGCTCAATGCTCCATGACCTGCTCAGGCTCCAGGAGATCCAGCTGGTGGGAGGGCAGCTCACCACGGTGGAGCCCTTTGCCTTCCGCGGCCTCAATTACCTGCGGATCCTGAACGTGTCAGGGAACCTGCTGACCACCCTGGAGGAGTCAGCTTTCCACTCAGTAGGCAACCTGGAGACGCTCATCCTCGACAACAACCCCTTGGCCTGCGACTGTCGGCTGCTCTGGGTTTTCCGGCGGCGATGGAGGTTGAACTTCAACAAGCAGCAGCCCACCTGCGCCACCCCCGAGTTCGTCCAGGGCAAGGAGTTCAAGGACTTCCCTGACGTCCTCCTGCCCAACTACTTCACCTGCCGCCGAGCACGAATACGGGACCGCAAAGCTCAGCAGATCTTCGTGGACGAAGGCCACACGGTGCACTTTGTGTGCCGGGCAGACGGGGACCCGCCACCCACCATCATGTGGCTGTCTCCCCGGAAGCACCTCATCTCTACCAAAACCAACGGGCGGCTCACTGTCTTCCCTGACGGCACGCTGGAGGTGCGCTACGCCCAGATCCAGGACAACGGCACCTACCTATGCATTGCCAGCAACGCGGGTGGCAACGACACCATGCTGGCACACCTGCACGTGCGCAGCTACTCCCCAGACTGGCCCCACCAGCCCAACAAGACCTTCGCGTTCATCTCCAACCAGCCCAACGAGAGCGATGCCAACAGCACGCGCGCCACCGTGCCTTTCCCCTTTGACATCAAGACTCTCATCATCGCCACCACCATGGGCTTCATCTCCTTCCTGGGCGTCGTGCTCTTCTGTCTGGTGCTCCTCTTCCTGTGGAGCCGGGGGAAAGGCAACACCAAGCACAACATTGAAATCGAGTACGTGCCACGGAAGTCGGACGCGGGCATCAGCTCTGCCGACGCGCCGCGCAAGTTCAACATGAAAATGATTTAACCAGGCAACAATTTGCAAATAATAATGGTGTTGTTTCGTTTCGTTTTTTTAAAAAAAAACCAACAAATGAACAAATAAAAAATAATTAACAAACATTGTTACAAACATACCGACCTCTCTCCTTCCACCGTGCCCTCTGCCCCTGTCCAAACCCACTGCGCCCGCACTGTCACCACCTCCTTCTCCTCCTCCTCTTCTTTATACCAGGAAAACATTCAGCCGATGTCTTCAGGACTCCTGTGTTTGTAAGGACTTTGTCTGATGGACTCTGGTGTCAGATATAACTCTGAGAGGGGAAAAACAAAGGGGTGGGGGGGAAAAAGAAAGAAAAAAGAAATAAAATCAATAAAAAAGTTACGAACTTTCTTCTGTAACTTTGATTTCAATAACTATGGATTTTTATGAAAACTTGAAATAATAAAAAAACCCTATTTCCTATAGATAGTTGGAATGCAAAATCTTGACTTCTTGATCTGTCCAGTTCTGTACCTGGCAAGCACTTGCTTTCTTGCCTCAGAGGGACTTCCCAGATGCCTTGCCAAGAGCACCCCAGGCCAGGGCAAGTTTCCCACTGACACCAAAGGCACCTCTCACAGTGTCCTGGGCCCTGCATGGCACTAAGAGGAGTCTGACTATTTTTCCTGGTTTTATAGTCAGTTCCCCTGCCCATCCCCACAGCCTGTGGAGCAGGGCCATGGCTCTGATGTCCACAAGCAGTATGGAGCAGGGCTGTGCTCTCCTGCCCTCTGTGGGGGAGGAGGATACAGAGCACCATGGCAGGGCAGGTGGCAGCTGGCCCTGCCCGTGGCCTCCAGGCTGGGAGCCAGTGGGGCCAGGCTTTGCCTGCACAGGGCTGGGGATTGCACTGCTGCTTACACAGTGAGAGATCTCCTGGCAGCCTTTGCAGCAGTACCATGGTGTCTCCTCTCCTGTAGGGGACAGGCTGCCTCCTGTGCTCATGGGCAGGAATGCAGCATGTCCATTTGCAGCACCCACTTGGGTGCCTCCAGCAGCTGTACCTGCCTGGTACCCTGTGGCTAGAGCAGCTCCAGCACTATCCCCCAGCTGCCTGTAATTCAGGACCTGATCACTGACAGCCAGACTCTCAAGCACCCTCAGGCACATCCTAGGGAATTCAGCGTCCAGGCTCACAGGAGACCTTGTCTGAAAATAGAATTACATGGGTGTATAAGCACAGGCATAGGCTGAGGCAGAGAACAGGCACAGGCTGTGACAGTGTCTGCCCTTGTCTAGCACCAGTGTGCCCATCGCCATGGGGTCTGGTCACAGCAGCATCCTGCCTTTGCTCACCTCTGGGACTTAGATTGGAAGGTCTGTGTTAGCTCACAGAACCACAGAATGGATTGGGTTGAAAGAGACCTTAAGGACCATCTCATGTCCACAAGAAAAGGGGAGCAGTGGGGGTTAAATTGGCCACTGCATTTCCAGGGTTGGAAGCACAAAACATCCCTGCAAATGGTGGCAATATAGGCACTAAAGACTTTTATAATCCTTACTGGATCAGCAGGTGCTTCCCAACCTTCCCAGATGCCTCCAGGAGGGTGGCACCACACTGACCTCCGTGGCCAACCCAGCCCTGGTGGCACCTCTAAGGCAGATGAGCTGAGATTTGCATTCTTGATTCGTAAGGCACCTAAGGAGTCTCCAGGGATCAAAGTGACTACAAGATCATAAAATGTAAGTGCCAAGAACCTGAAGCCCCAACAGGGGAAAGAATAGATTTGCTTTCATTCCAGCAGTGTGCCAACCTAGAAGAACCAGCCTGAAGCATCTGTGCTGGTGGGGAGGAGGAATTTTTGCCAATTTCAGCTTTCTGTTCATCTTCAAACAAAACATCTTGTGTTTCTTTCTCTGCAGCAGGTTTCAGAAGCTTTGATTTATTCTTTTCTCATCTCTAATGCATCTTTCCTTTATAACTTTGAAACCAATACATTTTTTAAAAGCCTTTGGCTTTTGTTTTGCTTTTTAAAAGAGCTAAAGCAAAATGCTCTTTATGAGCTTCCCCTCCCACCAGTGTTTAACCAACATTTCCAGCGAGCTGAACACAAAACCACCAAGAGCAACACACAAACGGAGGTGAAGCTGAAGGCAGGCTCCAGGGACTGCAGATCCTGCTCCAGGGGCTCAGAGCAGCACTCCCCTGGGACAGGCAGGGGTGCACAGGGGCCTCAGCCCTTGGAGGATGCTGCCAAACCAAGTGGAGTCAAGCAAGAGCTTAAGGCACAGAAAGCTCAGTCTGCACCTGGGTGCCAGGACTGACACGAACTCAACCAGTGGCTCAGCAGAGAGGTGGAGGGAGATCTCCATGACCCTGGACAGCTACCAGCACTGGCCACCCAAAAGCTGCTGAACTGGTTCCAGTTACCCCTTTTAATGCTGTAATGAAAAGAGTAAATTCAACACACGTAGATTTAAAAAAATACTAATAACCAAGTGCAATGAGGAATTTGTAGCACATTACAGAGCCTCAGCAATTGAAGGGAGGAACCAAGTTTTTCACTGTCAAAAAAGGTTTAAAAAAAAAGGAAAAGGAGAGAGCAAATTATTTCTTTTCCATAGAACATCTCAGGAATTTGCCCAGCCCAGCCCCACCACCTCTGCTGCCCAAAACCCTCCTGGGGAAGGCCACACTGCTGCTCTAAATCCCAAGCTGCAGCTCAAATCCCTCATTAGTGAGTGTGCCCCATGCTCTGTGGCACTGCTGCCTGCCACACACTTTGTTACCCACACTGATTTTTTAATCTTCGATGCTTTGTGAACTGGATAATTTTTTTTTCCAGTCACCATGTGATTGAAGCAGATGGATGGAGCAGAAGAAAAGCATCTCAGAGTGGCCAGCAACTCAGCTCAGCCATTTTTTAGCTGGTAAAAATGAGAAAAAAAACAAATCCAAAGAATAGACTCTTTCTCTCCTTTGCTGAGATTTACAGTCTGTTTCCATTGCAGTTTAATCAGGGGTGTGATAGCAGAGGCTGGGTTCCAGTACTGCTCGTCAGGGAACCGTGGCCTGTGTGTCAGAGCCAGACAGCAGCTTCCACTTGTTTCTTTTGAATCACTATAAATACAAAGCACTTTACAAAACAGTTTAAAAGAGGTAGCAAAAAACCCAGGGAGAGCTGTGCTTAGGGCACGGAGGGCAAACATGCTTTACCTCCTCTGCTTCCTAGATTGAGTCCCATGGGGATCTCCATGACAAGCAGTGTGTGTGGGGACACAGCAGGAAGGAGGATGAGGAGTTAATCAGCACTTCCAGCCTGGAAACATCACCCAACCCAGGCCCTTCCCTCCCCACCAGCTCCATGTGTTCCCCTGGCAGGCAGGTGTCAGCTCTCCCCTCTGCCTCTGAGGCAGGAACAGAGCACCCTGCAGGACAGGTATTTACAGCCACCACCTCCCTGACCCTCCCCCAGCCGTCCCTGGGCTCACTCAGCTCCTCTCTGTGGATCACCAGAGGTACACAGAGCATGTAGAGGGGTAAGGGTGACCAGAGAAGAGGGGGTCAGGCTGGCCCTTCACCCTCCTGTGCCACGCAGCTCCCCAGCTCTGCCCACAGGCTCTCTGCCTGGGCTTGCTGCCTTCCCCTGCTTCTATCAGGCCTTATCACACTTAATTTTACTCCTTCTCTCACTAACTGCCCTCTCTCTCTTATCTCTGCTTCAGAGCCAATATTTTACTCTCTGCCTTTTTTCTTCCTTATCGCTCTCCTTTTTTTTTTTAAATACTTTCTGCCTTCTGTGCTGCTCCCTCGCTCTCCTGCCATTTCTCTCTGTCAAGAGCTCTCCTCTCTCCACCATGGCTGTGCTTCCTGCAGTCCCTTCTGCACACACATTTCTCCCCCACATTTCTGCCTCCCTCCTACCCTGGCAGGGTCTCATCACAGGTCCACCACAGCGAGCTGCACAACGAGAAGTGGTGGGAAAAAGATCTTAGGGCTTTGATTCCCTTTTCTCCTTTCTCCCTTCCTGATCTCCTGCCTTGTCCCTCTTTTTCCACCTCCACATGGGCTCTCCAGCCCTGCCCAGACAGTTGGCCATGAGACAGGGCAGGGACTTTGCAGTGCAATCCTTGCTTCCAGGTTTTCACAGGACACAGCAGAGAAGGGATTTGAGGTGCAGGGGCTCAATGCCCCAGAGGAGATGGCTGGGGCAGCAGCCCTGCTTCCCCTCTCCCTGGCCCTGCCAAGGGACACATAGCTCCTCCAAGAAAAAGCCTATTGCTTTCCTCTCTTTTTCCTGTATCTGTATCTGCATGCTTATGATAGATTTACTGTGATTCTATCAGTTTATGATTAAAACCCATAAATTTTACTAGGGCTTTTTCTTATTTTCCATAATCCTCGGGATTCAAAGCAATCACATTTTAACTGGAAAGCATGGGCTGTGCAGTTCGTACCAGTGTAATGGGAATGGTTCATTTCCCAATTCACCCCCATTACTGGTGGTACTAAAAAATACTGTCCTGTGAAAGAAATTTTTCCTCAATTCCCTTTAAAACAATGTCCTTACCTGAGAAAAGGATTAGAGGAACAACACGAACCTTGACTAAAACACAGTGTGCTCTGCCACTGTGGTTTGTTCCCATCCTGAGGTTTCCAAGCAGTGTTTTCCTGCAGATCTGGTGGGTGCTGAGGGTCTCAGGGTGACCAGCCTGCGGTGAACAGGGTGGCAGGTGTGGGACCCTGTCAGCTGCTCCATCTCAGCTCCCATCAGCAGGCAGTGGGGAGCTCCAGCCCCTCTGGAGATTTCGTCATATGCCTGTTACGATCCAGGTAATAAGACATTTCATTCAAATGAGCAAATTTATTCCAGTGGCACTTTAATAACAAAATCAATTAAACTACACTTCCCAGCAGGGCTTTATCATATGCTGTAGCTACAGCATATTGCCTGGATATACGAAATTCTCTCCCTGAAATAAAGTGCAAAGTTTAGAAGACAGATGACACCATTTGCAGCACTAGTATGATAATACCCTAATAAATCCATGGCCACCTGGGCACTTCAGAGCTGTCACACACTGCACTCGGTGGCCACTGGGAACTTCCCAATGACAGTGAGAACTGGAATGAGACCTTTGTGCTCCTGGGGCTCACAGTGCAGATGTAGGGAGCGTGGGCTCTGGTGCACAGCCTTGTGTCAGAGCAACGAGGCATCCACGCACACAGACCAGCCAGAGCAGAATGTTTACATAGGAACATCGTGGACCTGGGTATCAGTGCAGACTACCTTACCTGTGGTGGCTCTCTCAGAAAGAAGTAGCTCTGAGCAGGCAGAATGGTGAGCATCCAGCTTGGACACCAGGTTGGCCTCTCCCAGCAAAGCTCTTCAGTGTCACCACCAAGCCAGCAAACAGATGGGACAGTCAGGAAAGGATGCTGGTCCTGCAGGCAGCACCTTGGGAAAGGCAGCTGCCCAAGGAAGCACCCATGCATGGAGGCAGTTGCTGGCCTGCCCAGTGCTGTGCTCCCCTCCATGTAGGATCCCACCCCTGAACCCTGCCCTGGGCTTTGAGGCTGCTCTGCCCCAGGCCATCCCTCTCACTCCCTCCCCACCTCCATCCTCCCCCTGCTGTTTCATTGCTGTTTCCCATATCGCCACACCTTGCCTGACACGAGATTATGGCTCTTCCCTCCTCTATCATCCTCCCAGACCATCATCCATCAGCTCTCCAAACCCTGCCCTGCTCTCAGCCACTCCCGTGTGCCAGTCAGCCATTTCCCACCAGCTTTCTTCTCCTCATCATCCCTTCAGTTTGTGCTTCCAAAGCCTATCAGTGTTCCCCAGCCTTGAGTGCTGCGAAACTAATTAGCTCACTACAAAGATTGAGGAATAATTAGGGACTCCACTGAAAGCACAGAACTAGGGCATCTCGCCTTAAATAAACGCGAGCGAGTGTCTCTGCGCTCCGCTGCCGGCCGCGATTGCTTCAGGCAGATGATTACTCGGCTCACCGTCCCTCGGCTCCCACTCCAGGCATGTGCACCAGAGATGCCTCTGCTTCCATCTCACCCTTTAGGCAGGTGCTTTCTGGGTTTTTTGGCTCGTGTCCCTGCACCTAAAGCCAGCTCCTCCGCAGATCTCCACAACTAGCCAGGCACCAAAACAAGCAGGCAGCATTCCTGGAGATGCTGGTGCTGCCTCCTCAACACTGCACCATCTCTATCTCTCTCTGGGGGAAAGCTAGAGCCAAGCATGGAAAATAGCAAGAAAAACATTTGCAGTTTCTTTTTCAGTTGCCTCTGCTGGGTAAAAGAGAAGCTAAAACAGCCTTTACTTTGGGCAGCTCCTCTGTGATGGGCAGGAGCCTGCCCTGCCCCATACTGGAGCCCTGAAAGAGCAGGGTGATACAAGAGGAGGATTTGGGAGCTGCACAGCTCCTTCTTCCTCACACACAGACCACGCTGGGGACTCCCCATGTGAGCGCAAGGAAGTCCCTGGTGACACACATCCTCCCAAGAAATCCTCCTCCCTCCCGCCTCCACCAGGTAATGAGCAGCCCAGACTGAGGTGTTCCTGACCTTCAGCACTCACTCATCTCCTGGCACTGTGAACCATCCCTCCTCCAGTCATTGCCTGTGCCTGAGGAGCTACAGGTGGTTTTGGCGCTTACTAATGATATTTAATAACAACCTGACACTCAGCCCCTGCGTCTCACCCAGAGACCTGAGGCAGCCTGATAATGTCCTTGGCCATTTATGGAGGAGCAGGGGAAGGTGCAGCAGGGCATGGGGAGACAAGCCTTGCTTTAAGCCCTTCAGAAGACCCTCTCCAGTTCCTGCTCCCTTTGAACCTGCTCAGTGCAGGCTGAGCGTCCCCTCCTGCCCTCATCTGTGGTGAGGAATGCTGGTGGCCACAGTGGAAAAGGACGAGTTCTCTCCTTAGGGACCAACCACCAAAAGACCTCACGGACACTGGCACTTCACACAGAGCCACAACCCCTTCCATCAGAGGCCTTACGGCCTCCTGGGCTTGCTTTGTTCTTCTTAGGGTTTTCTAGTGCCTCAGATCCCCAGCCACAGAAGGGGCAGGGAAGGAGAAGAGGGTCCTAACTTGGCAGCCTACATAAACCCTCTGACTGCCTTCTGTAATGTACTCATGCCCCTGCCTGCAGCAGGAATTGTGGCAGTGGGTGCCACCCCCAAATCCTGCTTGCTGCCACCAGTGAGGTGCAGCACTGTGCATATAAAATTACACTGCAGCTCCCTTTTCTCCAGCCCTGAAGGGTTAAGGATTTGCAGGGAGCAGGTGAAGCCAGGCAGTACAGGCAGGGTTGGATATGCTGTATCTGCACCCTCAGATGGACTGGAGCAGCTGCTCCCTTCTCCTGGGTGGTTGCTTAAAGGGACAATGCCAAGGTCGATTACACCCAACCCTGGACCTGCCTTTTCTTTGTCTTTTCTATTTCCCAGGGCTCGCAAGTGTTGACTATTCAAACAGATGAGAATTCAGGACAAAAAGCAAAGAGCTTCAAACACCTTCATCTAAGAACCCTTCCCAGGCTGGCTGGCAAGGCAGCTCAGCATTGCCTGCTCCACAACAGCTCACTGGCCCACTGCAACCTGCTCCACAAACCTCAGGGGAAGAGACCCAGAGCTTTTAAAATTCCCCTGCTTCTCTCTCTGTGTACCTGGATAGCATGTTTTCACACCCACTGAGTCTGCTCACAGCATGTAAATCCTCTGTGGCAGAGTCAATTTTGGGATAATACCTCCTCCACCTATGCCATCTTACATCAGGCTGAGAACAGAGGCAGGGCCAGGCTGTTTGCTCTGGAACAAACCCCCTTAGTTCTGCACCAGAGGAGTTCCTGGGCATTGCTCCAGCCTGGCAGAGGGCTGCCACCAGGCAGAAAGTTGTAGGAGTGGATGGGGGATGGGCTGCAGGCCCTCTAACCCTCTCCATAGCAAACCCCTCCAACAGGATGCTCTTGAAGCCAAACTGGCAGTGTCTCCACATTCCTGGTAGCTCCAGGTGCAGGCAACTGAGCATTCAGCAAGGTTGTGCTGTCAGGACCCCAGCAACAGCACCAAAGCTGAGAGCATTCTTCAAAAGCAGAAGTGTGATGAGGAAGAATAAACATAAAATCACCTTAGACAAACAATCTTGCCCAGTGACAGAAGGATCCTGCTCTGGCATCTTTCAAGGAGAATGAGAAATGCCCTGAAAGTCTGGGATGGGTTGGGATCTGTGTGGAACCGACAGTTTCTTCTGGCACGAGGCCCTCACAGATGGATGCTCAAGGCAGCAAACAGACAGACGTCTTTATCCTGCAGTGCAAGTGGAGCTGTTCTTGTCTTTCAAACACATACCTAATCATTTTTAAGATCTCTGCCTCAGAACTATCTTTTTGATAAAACTAATCACAGGCTTAAATTACAGATAAATACCCGATATTAAAAGAACAGTTTGAAAGGGAGGGAAGGGGTAGTTTAACGGTGCTCATTTCCCCTGCTTTTCCATAGCACGCATCTTGGGCTATTTAACTGCAGAGCTTATGGAGCTTCATTCTGACAGCTCTCCTTTCTTTCAGATGTGGCTTCTACAAATGTTTCCCCTGGTTTCTTTGCCCGCTCTGCCTCTGTTAGCCGAATTATTGCAGCAGTCACTGTATCTCCAGCTGAGCCTAAGAAGCAGGCACGTTGAGAGCTGTATGAACGCACACAAAGGAATCAACCTGGTGCTGTAGAAGGCTGGACCCAAAAGCATCTACACAGGGAATGAGGGACTCACAGGTGCCTGTGAAAAGATCTGGGCTATAATAGCTCAACAAAGAAGAGGAGCTAAAAAAATAAATCAAAGCTGCAAGAGGCTCAAGAGGCTGGCTGAGGACAGAGGTCTGTGCCCACAGCTCTGCCGGCCCTTTTGCTGCCAGCCAAAGGGATGGTGCTGCTCTTGGGCTGGCAGGAATGATCCAGCTCTAGGTGCTTTTAAGCACAGCACAATCCAGGCTCACATTGGCTTCTTCTGCTCTGCAGGGAACAATGGCTTTGATCAACAGAAGATTGCCGAGTTAATTGTAATGATATTCTAATAAAGCTGGGGAGATTAATTACGGCTCTTTATCAGCACTGGCCCTCTGCCAAGGGTTGGCAAAATTGTTTGCCTCTGTTTCTTGTCATTTGAATTTAGGAGAAGAAAGGAGGAAGTTGGGCGCCTTGTTTTCCTGCAGCAATCAGGAGTGTGGCCTCGTGCCCTGCTCACGCTCACGGCTCGCTGTGCTGATGGAGGGGAGCAGGGGCACACAGGGAAAGCAAATGGAGAGCGACACAGCAAACCAATTAGACATGATGCAGCACAATTACACTCCCAGTCAATAAGTGGGCTGGTGCAGAGAAGCACAAAGGATGACGTGCAGACCACAGACGTTGTTCCACAGCGGGCAAAGCTGAGGCATGCTACACCTTTGCAGGCTGGGGAAGACAGGACACACACACAGTGCTTGCCAGGAGGGCTCACAGGAGCAGTGCTGATATCAGGCAGAAAAGCCTCGTGGCCTTCATTCTTGCTCACGCCACACCAGCACAGCAAAGAGAGTGTCCAGAGAGCAGCCGGAGCCCTGCTAAGTGGCCTTGGGGAACATGAGACTCAAACCTTCCTATTTCACTTGACAAATAGCTCTTCCTTCCAGGGAAGATTTAGCAGTGCCCAGGCAGGTGAGAGACAGACCTGCAGAGGAATGATCCGGGCTGGAAGGCAGCAGATCAATCAGGCAGAGCTGCCTGTCTCGCTTGTGGAGAAGGGTGAAGAGGCCTTCCCTGCACCTGGCCAGCACGAGATGTGCTGGTGGAACAGGCTGTGAGTGAAACCAGGGTAGGAAACATGCTCCTCACACAACCCAGAGATCTGAGGATTCAAATAATACCGCTTGTTTTCCAGCAGTACCAGAAACTTCCTGCCGATTGGGTCAGGGCTTGCAGCTTTGAGGAGGAAACATGCCACCATCTAACCCATGCCTTCTCCAAGGGCACCCATGGGACACTCAGCCGATCCAGAGCTATCTCCCTGGACAGCTCTAGGAAGAGCTTGTGAACCATGAAAGGCAGACAGGAGTCTAGAATAAGATTTTAAGTATTATTCCTGCCAACCGGAATGCATCCAGATTTTATGCACCTGAGACATGCTCAGGCAGGATCAGCCGTGCAGGGTCCCTGCTCTCCCTGGGCAGTGAGGCTGGCATGTGGCACAGTGCCAAGCCCAAGTTACTCATCCAGGCTGAAAATTTGGCAAGAGGACGCAGGGAGCACCAACTTCCACGTGTGACATGACCGCTGACAACCTCTGGTTGCTTTACCAAATGCATTGAACACTTCTTGCATGTGGAAGGACCAGAACATGACAGTGACATCCTCGGTGCTAAACCAGAGGACTCAGAGCAAGGTCACAAGAGCCTAAGAGCAGGGCCCGTGTTTTGTACCATCGCCCTGATAACAATCCAGATAATTCTGTAGGGTTTTCAATGACCCATAAAACTATCTCACACCCGAAATGTTTCCTCCAACTGAGAGGAAAAATTGCTGATCTAAATACTTTTTTCCTGGAACATGACAGAAACAATTACTCATTTAGGCTTTTGTAAAGACTATTGAGTTTGGCAAAATGTCGCTCCAGGGGCAAAATAATGGGGAAAAAAAAGTTTTAAAAACATTTAAAAGCCCTACTTTTTTTTTTTTTATATAATCTCCAATTTTCAGAACAAATCCTTATGCTGAATCTGAGTTTATCTTAAATACAAAGAAACAAACAAAATAAGACAACAATTACCAAGATGAACAACACCAGAAAGCAAAGTGTTGTAGAACCTTCCATCATAACCTTCCATCCCAAGAAAATCTGTCCTTTTATACAGATTCTGAGAGACCAAAGTATTTCAGCAGATTCAGACATTCCTTAAGAAGAAAATCTAATTTCCAGCTGCCTGGAGCCACTATCCCTGCCTGCAAGGGGTCTGGTACTGGTCCATCTCAGAGGGCCAGGGACAGCACTGTGGCTCTGGCACACACTACCCAAGATTCCCCATAAATAAAATCATCGGCATCAGCTCCTGTGTTCATTTCACAGGCGGCTGCTCTGCTGACAGGTTTCACACGCTGCTACTGTGTCTTGTCAGCTTTATACTCTCAGGCCAACGCCAGCTCACCAGCTCTGATGTATATACATAAAAATAAACGGCTCAGAAACCCCAATAAAATGACAGATAACATAATGGGACCTGGCTTCAGAAAATAAGCTTGTTTATGGAACCTCCGTGCCTCCAAATTTGATTTATGCCACGTGGGCTGCCCCTCAGCAAGGTTTGGGGAGCAGGGCTTGTTCCTGCTCACTTCCCATGGGCAGCGAGGGGACAGTCATTGGTTAAGAGCTGCCTTTTGGGCTCCTGCTCTAACACTGGCAGCATTAGTGTCGGGAGCAGAGCTCCCTGCAGGATTTGGCTGAGGGGATCTTCCTCCCGCTCCTACAGGTGCCCTGCATTTTTCCCAGAGGCTGCCTCTGTCAGGTCCAGTACCTGCCCACCTCAGGAAAGCTTCTGCTTGTTCTCTCTGACCCCCTTAACTCCCCTCCTTGTGCTTTCTAGGCTTGCCCACGCTGTCTGCAAGCTGGAGGTAGCTGCTAAGAGCTCAGGGCTCCAGCAGCTGACAGAGCATATGAAGTTAAACCAGACAGCGCCTAAAGGAGACCATGTGGCTTCAAAGGGGAGAGCTCCTGATGGCACAAGCAGGTTCTCCTGGTAGCCCCTTTGCTCTGGGCTGCAGATGGTCCTTATTCAATCTCTTTCTCAAAGAGCTTCCTTGCAAACAGGGATAATCCTTCATTTGATGTTTGCTCCCTTGGATATCGCTGTTCACAGCAAGCACTGCAATTTGTGTTTATTCTTGCCAAGCCATGTTTATTCTCGAACCGCTTTGATTGTTACAGGGAAGGCTGGGACAGCTCTTTCAGTCAAAGTCCCTGTTTCCAGGGGGCTAATAATGAGAGACTGTCAGTCTGGAGGCACAAGGGAAAAGATCACAGCCCCTCCTCTCCCAGCAAACAATCAGCCTCTGCCAGACCCCACGCTTTGCTCTTCTCAATCTCTGATAGGCAGCTGGGAAATCCTTCGCTCCAGCCTCGAGTGGAGGTGCCAATGGGACACCAGCCCCAGCACCATTCCTGCAGAGGAGCATGGAGACTCCCAGGAAAAGCCACACAGACGTGGTGTATAAATACCATGAGGCCTGGGGGTTCTGGCAGCCCTGTGCCACACGCCTGGTGTGGGGTGAGCCCAGCAGAACCTGCCTGCTGCAGCTGGGCTGCTGGGACAGACACACCAGAGCTCCTGGCCCAGCAGAGCATTTCAGAGCAACCCATGGCCACAGAGCTCCTGCTGCAGGGGGTGGGTGATGGTAGTTCACTGCCATGTCCTACTCCACAACAACGGGTACACCATCACTGCGCTCCTGTCCAGCTCCCAGGCTCCCACATACAGAGCAAACCCCTGGCTAACTGCTGCCAAGCACAGGCCACACCTGGAGAGGAAGAATTCCCCTGCAAGATGCAGGATCACACATACAGATCTGCCATAGAACAGCAACAGAACCTCTGGCTCGTGTGACAACCACGTGGTTCTCCATCTCCTTGTTCCAATCTCCAGGCCCTCATCCCATTCAGATTTTAATCAAGCCTTACATTATGCTGTCATTTGTCTGGGGCTTACTACTAAGGAGAGCTGTGGGGGAGGTTTCCCCTCAAATTAAATAATTAAAATGTTTTTCTCGGGCTAAATAATTTTAATTCCCCCCCCCCAGCAGACCAGTGGCTATAAATATTTAATACATTGCTTGCTTGACTGCATTCAGTGTGTTGCCATTTTAGAAATCATTTTACTGTGTGTTTTTCTTCTTTTAATTACAGTCGCCCAGTATCAGACCACTTCAATAAATAATCAAAGGCAGGGGGGAGACAGGGCAGGCAGGATGCTTCAGGAGAGGTGGGCTGTGCTACCTGCATGGAGAAGCAGGAATGGGAAGAAGGGATGCATCCCCAGCCTGGCAGCCACCCTTGCTCCTGCTTGGTGCTGACCCCCACCTCAATGCTGCAATCCTGGCAGCTGATTTGGGGTTACTGAAATGTCACCTCTGGAATGGACATGGTGCTTATCCATGCTCCAGTGCAGAAATCCATCCTGCCAATCCCTCCCTGGCAGGGGCCAGCAGCGAATGCCAGGGGACGGGTGTGAGAGCTGGCCAAGCGTGCACTGATACCTCCCCAGGACGCTCCTCCAGGCAATCTGTGGCTGACGGACTTCCTGAGTTAGCATCCTATCCATCCTTTAAAAGCCCTCAATGGATTTATTTTTATTTTCTTCCAGGAATTTCTCGAATTACAAGGAGAGCCCGAGTGCTTCTTAACTGTTCTCTGTCCAAAGCAGCCACTGATTTCCAGGTAGAAGTGCCCCCCGTGCCTGAAGTGATAGGTGGGGTCCTGGTGGTGCTGGGTGCAGGAAGGGAGGATATGTGGGAGCCGAGGTCAGGAACTGACCCCCATGCTATTGGAAGCTGGAGAGCTGGGACCTCCAGCCCTTCACTGCATGGCCAGTCCCTTCTGTCCCCAGAGCCACCAGCTCACGGCCCCAGCAGCCTGGCAAGGAGAGAGTTAGCAGCTCCTGCAGCCACCACTGCAGTCAGCCTGGTGAACGGCATTAGCAAAAATGAATAGGAATACAACATGAAGCTAATAGGATCTGAGGGGAGCTCCTTAGACAAGTTGATTTCCAAATTGGACTGACTTTAACCTCACATAAATAAAAATGAACGCTTATAAAATATGGTGGAAAAATCCATAAGGGCAGATAAAGGCACTGATGCGTTTTTCTTTCCCTCCTGCACTTGCAGTACAGAGTGGGGCTCTATGTGCTGCTCATGATCACCCTGCCCCTGCTCCACATTAGTCCAGGTAGGATGTGTTTGGGGCCAGACTTGGCCTGCAACAGCAGATGTTGCCCTGAGGTGTACCTGGGGCACCACCAAGCACAATGGAGCAGGCATTGAGCAAGATGGGGCAGGAGCTCAGCNTCTGCAACAGCAATGTTGCCCTGAGGTGTACAGGGACATTCACCAGCAAGGTTCAGGACCAGGAAAGCTCCCCTGGGGCACCACCAAGCACAGTGGAGCAGGCATCAAGCAAGATGGGGCAGGAGCTCAGCCTGTCCCCCATCAGCACTGAGCTGTACAAACCCAGCTTCCATACCCTGGGCACCAGAAAAGGTCCCTTTCCAATATCTGGACACTGCTTTTCACAAAACCTGGAAGGACATCTCCACCCAGCCTGCCAAATTCAGCTTGAATTCACCACTGCTTCCATAAGGCATGGCAGCAAGACAGGCACACACCACACAGGCTCAAAGCCGGGAGGGTCTCACGAGCTTTCATTTCTTTAGGCAAACACTGCTAAAAAATGGTCCTGCCCCAAAGCTTAAGCAGGTGATGGAAGAACAGCAAGGGAAACCAGGGTCACTGCCTGACAGACAGGTGGCTCCCACACTTGTGCCCGAGCCATTGTCACCAATTTAGGACAGAAGCTGGCAAATGAGGGGTGAAGGCCAGGGACACATTTCTGTGGGGTGCCTCTGGGAGCTCCTCTTCAAGCAAGAGGCACTGGAGCAGAAAGCAGAGACCTGGGAGACAACAGCAAGTGCTGGCAGAGGCTGTCACCGGAGGCTGAGTGACAGCGAGAAACCACGTGTGGAGAGGGACTGGGAGGTTAACAGCAAAGAAAGCTGTGAAAGGGCTGGAGAGCAGAGACAGGTAACTGCTGTTTGCCAGCAGGAACCAGCAAAAGCAAGTAAAGCATGGGTGACACAAGCAAAATGACAGGCACAGAAAATGATCCTTGCAGCAGAGCTCTGAACAGGCAGGACTGGAAGAAGATTGCATTTGTCAAGGCCAGAGAAAAGGATGTTGAAGGAATTGAGCCGTGAGATGATGACACTCTGGATGAGAGTTTTAGCTGTACCTTAGCAACCTGAGGTGAGGGAATGAGGCAGACCAGCACAGCCCCCTCCACAGGCAACACTGAACCGGCCTTGGGAGCAGGGGAACCCTCAGGTACCCACTGGGTGCTTGCACACGATTGCTGAGATCCCAGTCCAGGCAGAAGATGGGCTCTGGGGAGCCCCTCTGAACCAAATCATCTGCTGGCATTATAAAGGTCTTCAGACAGACAAGGCAAATGAAGAAGTAGACAGAAAACCAGTAAAGATGATCTGGGTTGCCAAGGGAGGACAGGTTTTCAAGAGGTCTGCAGGATAAGGGAAATGTTTTGCCAGTTTGGAGCTGTTGCCAAGGGGAGCTTATCAGCATCAGGGAAAGCAGGGCACAGGGCCAGCCCTGTGCTGGAACCAGAGCACCAGAAATGGCCAGCAGTCACCGACAGCATGTCCAAAAACCTTCAGGAATTGTGGGGAAGAAAGGGGTGTGTGAGAGCTGACAGGTGTAAGGTAAAAGGGAAAAAAACCCAGGCCCATCTAGGAAGGGAAGAGCAAAGGGGAAAGAGGTAGGGAATCCCAATAAATGGAAGAAGTCACTGCACCCCGTCTGCAAGCTCAGCCAAGCCTCCCACAGGCACCACGTGAGAGGCACCAGGAGCTAAAGCCCTAAACCAGACAGCTCTGAAATGATTACAGCAGCAGCTCCCCTATAAAAAGAGGTCTGGCATCCTGAATATAACGTGGGCAATAACAAAGACAAGCAGCCTTAAATATCCATTTCCTCCACATAAATAACATGGTCTGTAACTCTGGCTTTACATGCAAATATTTATAGGGCATAGAATCTGCAAAAGATAAACAACTTCTAGGCTACTTGGGACAGAGACAAGGAGTTCGGAGACAAGTCCCTCTTGCCCAAACTAAGCAAGGTTCCTGGAAAAGAGGGATGAGTCCAGAGACTTGGGAAACCAGCTGACACTGGTTTCACTGGCCACATGCCCCTCTGAAAACACAGGCACTCATTTGGTGCTTGTGAGATCTCTGCTGCCACAGGCCAGCTCGAAGCTGTTTGCATGCAAGACCTGATGTTCACAGAGGACTCTGCTGACAGCCAGGGGGTGACCTCAGCTCCTGCCAGGAGATAACCTGGGGATGGTGGAGGAACCAGGGTCCAGCAGCTGGAGGTCTGTGCTCACCCATGGAAGACAGGCTTGGTCAGCCCACCACCCTGCGTGTACCAGCAGGTTTCAGCTGAGGGAGAGGGCAAACATCTCAGCCTCACATGTGTTGTACTGGTTAGGAGTGTCCCTGCCTCCAGCCTCCCTAGCACTACTTGAACACATCTTTGAGAAACACATCATTGCCAGACAACACCAACCCCAAGGAACCAGTCTCAAAGCTGTGAGCAGCCCTGACAGCTGGGAAAGCACCAGGCACACAGCAGCTACAGTGCTTCTGAGAGAATACAGTGCATGATTTTGGAGCCATGAAAAAAAAGAAAAAGCAGCTTTTTGACCCATTTCAGGAGTGAAAAAAACCAACAAACCCAGACCCATGTATTAAATCCTCCAAAGTTTCTGTGGCACTGAAATTCAGGCTCAGAGCAACTTTCTAGGAGCAAGGAATTCCCGCTGTGTCCCTCCTCTGCACTCATCGCTCATTATCCTCAGTATGGAAATTTTTCCTAGCATTTCCAGGAGGTGCTTTGAGCTGTTTTCAGCTCAAAATGTTCTGTGCAGTGAATCCAGATTGGACTTGGTATGCAAGGATGACAGGAGGCTGCAAGCAGGAACAAAAAATCCCTCACGACACACATACAGCATAAAGACGCCTCCAGCCTCAAAGGATTCACCACTTTCAGTCCAGACCTTGCAGTCTTCTTCTGAGCTTTCCTGGTCAAGTTTTATTGAATCTGGCAGTGTGGGCCAGTGCAGGATCAGGGCTTTGGGGAGGAACATGTACACCCAGGAGCTCGGGAGAGCTGCAGGACACGGCAGGCACCCAACTCACCTCTCCTGGAGTGTCGGAGCAGATCAAACACAAACCCACAAGTGTGTTCTTCTCTGAAAATGCTGTCATGGCTGTTCCAGAAACAAGGGATGATTACAAGGGAAGAAGCCTCCCTCTGCCCAGGGGAAATGAGACTGCTGCTTTCATGTTTGGCCTGTTTCCTACCTGTGTGCTGGGAGCCAGCACATCCCAAGTCAGTACAGCTGCAGCATGGCATGGATGGCTTGCCCATGGTCCCTTCCATGGCTTGGACAAGTCCCAAGCCCTCTTGTAGGGCATGAGGTGCAGGAGAAGGACTTAGAGGGGTTTCACAGCAGGCTCAGGCAGGGACAGACACACAGGTGTCCAGGGCAGATTGGGATGAAGGCAAGGGAAATTGTTCACAAAAGCGATGAATTTACCTTTTCTCTTCTCACTTCTGCACCTTAAAATTCAAGTTTCAAGTCCAAAGACATACAGGTCAAATTTGGAGACAAACCTCAGAAAAAAGAACTGAAAATGAAAATTTCAGATCTGACTTATTTTTCCTGGATGTTTCTAAAATAGAGCACTTTTCACTGAGGAAGTGAGTTGGCATGCACAAACAAGAAGTAAAATGAAATGACCCCAAACAAATGAAATGGATTTTCATGGTTTGTTTCTTCCTCAGGGTGTGTGTGAGGAGAAAGGGATCACTGTCAGTCTCCCAGAGACATTCTTTTAACTGTTCTACTTCAGACACCACATTGAAAAACTGAATTATTCAGAGAGGTCTAATTGCAGCTCCGAGGTATCCTTCCCTTCTTTGGTATAGCACCACACTGGGCACAAACTGCTGTTTTTCTCCTGCTTTCCCAAGGGATACAGGCTCTACCCAAACCCAGAGATCATCATGTACCTATTCCCAACAGCACGTCACCTTGGGGAAGAGACTTTTACAGACAAGTGTGCGCAGGTCTGTACATGCGCATGGGAACTCGGAGGGATGGGGGAAGCACAAGAAATAATGAATCCCCCTGCACTCACTAAGTCCAAACAAATAGACTGAACTGGGAGCCTGATTTGCATTGGTTTGATTGAAGATGTAATTTGCTGCTGAATAAATGTGGTTGCATCCAAATCAAACCTTTAGTCCCTCAGACATTATAACTCTTTCCTCTCTTCCCTCAGGCTTTGCCAACCTTTAACGCTGACCAAGGATGATGTATTACAAGAAGGAATGGACTTAAATAAGAGAAGGACAAGAATAGATTATAAGGAAAGACTTTCCATAAGGAAAAAGGAGATGTTTAAAAACACCTTAGAGGAAAGGTGCCATCACTAGAATGATCACAGCCAGCCCAGCCCCACATCCCACACAGCATCACCTCAGGATTATGGAGGTAGTAATACACACAGAGCTGGTCCTACATGCCAAGGGGCTGGGGCTCTTTTCTTCCAGCAGCCTCCTGCTAGGAGCACTTTATATCTACCAGAGCTCCCCTCAGTCTGTCCCACAGGTGCCCAGCAGAGTAGGCAGCTCTCCTGGTGCCACCACATCACCATGGTTGCTCAAAGCAGGGTACATGACACACTGTGCTCAGGGCAGGTGGGAGATGTGCAGGTCTCAGTCAGCACTCATTGCTAGGATGTGCCTCTGATAGAAATGTGAGCCCAAATTTAATGCTATCCAGATTGAGAAACATTTCCCAGAGCTTTTCAGGAACTCAGAGCCTTTACTCTGTTCCAGTAAAGCCTGGTGAGATTCAGAGCTTTCTTCCTCTGCTCATATCTCTGTGGCTTATCAAAGATGCCCTGCTGCTGGAATTGACACTTGGATGCCTTCCTCAGGCTATCGCTGACTGGGTGAACCTGCTCCCCGTCACACACCCGCTACAAGCTGAGCTCCCTCCCTTGTTCTTTCCTCCCAGTCCCATATTTATGAGATCACTCCAAGGTCTGTATCAACTGCTCAGGCAGCCTTGGCCACACAGCAGCTATCAGAGCAGCGAGTCAGCCTCTCAGGCAGGGAGCAAAGGAGAACCAGGGCCCAGGAAGGACAGATTTACTGGGCAGCAGTGGAGTATGTAGCCCACATCTTTGCCAGCCCCATCCCAAGGGGCACCACAGTCATTCTCTGCCTGCCCCCAACCCACAGCACAGCTTCAAGCAGCTGTCAGGCAGCACAGTGCTGAGTAGAGAAAACAGAAGCCAGTACAAAAGAAAGAAGAATAACAGCACAGTAGATGAAAAACCAGGCATTTTAGCCAGGGGGGAAGTTACTCACCTGTTACTGAGCACATTTTGGCTTTGCCCTGTGCCTGAAGCCCTGGAGACTCACAGCCATGCTATGAACACACACCAGGGACGAGCATCTCCTGGACATGAATTCTACTCCTGCACAGACCTCACTGCTCCAACTGCAGCTTCCCAGTGGAATGCATCTCTGGGAATAGCAAGGATGCTCACAGTCTCAATTTATGTGGGGGAAATCCATCACAAGGCACGGAAAGCCTTTCACTAAGGACAATTTGTTGCTGGAGTTATAAACTGAGGTGCTGGGAAGCCAATTGTCAGGCCAGGAGTGCTGCAGATTGGCAAGGTGGAGAGGACTGCCCCTGCCAAAGGGATGAGAATTACCTAATGAACATTCACTGGGCAGGTGGGGCTGCAAGCATGCACATCTGGGCATGGGGGAAAGAAGAATGCAGGGGTGGGCAGCCTTGTCCCTCGGTGCTGTTTGTAGCCTGGAGTCATCACTCAAAAGCAAGGACCATGGTTCAGGCAACGCCAAGGCCAGGGGAAGGGAGAGAGGGAAAGATTGATTATCCCATAAATCAATTGCCAGGCACTGATTACAAAATAAACCACCAGGGCAAAGGTCAAGTGCTTTGTTATATCACCCAGCTCACAAGATTTATTTACCCCTTGGGCCATCTGTCCCTCTTGCCATCTATTACAGGGAGCTGCAGCCTGTGGACACAGCCAGCACAGCCCTGCAGGCAGCAGCACAGGGCTTAGAGATCAGATCCAGCTGCCAAGACAAGGCAGGTAAAGGCACTGATCCTGAAGAACCTACAGAGCCACATCTACAACGCTGGGAAAGGTGAAAGCCAAGCAGCCCATCCTTGCTGTAGGCACCAGTGGTGGCTGAGGGTGCTCACCAAGTCCTCCATCACCACCAGCCCCCTGGAAGGTAATCAGTTCTCCACAGTGGGAAGAGCAGAGGGACGTGGTCTCCTCTGGAAAGAGCCACCAGGCCTGGCTGTGGCCACCATGAAGAGACTCCCATGGCCACTGGCCTCAGGGTGCACTTGCCATTTCTTTCTGGGCTCCAGGAAAGATGAAACACTTTGAGAGGACCAGCAACTTCCCAGCAGACAAGCAGGGCCTCACTCCAAATCAGATCTGTACCCAGCCAAGCTTTCCATGCCTACTTTCATCATCTGAGATCTGCATCCTTACAGGGAGAGCTGCAGGGAACATCTCAGCACTCAACTGGAATTCAGCCTAAAAAACTTTATTTTTTTCCCCCCTTCCCTCTCTAACTTTATATTTTAAACACAGGCAGCAATAAGAGAAATTCCTGGGAGTATTGTTCATCTGTTTCCCATAAGCTGCTTGTCACTGACCATGAAAAAGTTTTCAGTCTGGCTCCCAAAATACAAAAACCCTAAAATGGACATTTTTGAGTCCTTCACAGCATACGTCAGAGCCGTATGATGTGTGTGTACTCAGAGGGTGGCAAGAAACCTCCCGGGGAGGAGGCGAGGTGCCAGCCCGTGTGCCGTGGGCAGGGCGCCTTCTCCTGCCTTCTCCCGCACAGCCAGGCGCTGCCGGGTGGGCTGCAGGCACACACAGCCTGGGCCGGGGTGTTTCCCATTAGGGATGTTCCCAAGCCCCCTGAGGCTGCCACCCCATCCCCCTGCACCATGGTGCTCTGCCAAAATGGCTGCTGCAGTTGGCACTTGCCTGGGAGTTTATTTTTCTTTCCAAAGTGCTGAATGTTTCGACTCCTATTTTAGCCCATCTGCTGGCAGAGTGGAGGCTCCAGCTCACAGGCTCATCCACACGTGCCCACATGGGACACCACCATGCAGGGGGGACAGCTAAGGTGATGAATTGCAACATACAAAATCACAGGTTTGGGTTGGAAAGCACCTTAAGCACCATCTCATTCCAGCCCCCTGCCACAGCCAGGGACACCTTCCACTAGACCAGGTTGCTCCAAGCCCTGTCCAACCTGCCCTTGGACACTTCCATGCTCCAAGCCTGATGCCAGTCAGTGCTGGCACTGGACAAACCTCAGTGATTTACCCTTGCTGGGGATAGCGCACACAGACATCACCTGCCTGAGGGTGGAATTCATCCACCTTTTGTAGGGCATCCGATGGTCCTGCCAGTCCCTGCTCTGCTCCTGCTGATGTCACCCTCCCAGGAAACTCAACCACCACTCAGCCTCAACTATCTCAAGCTTGAAAACACCAGGCACCCTCATTCCCACAAGTTAAAACTCCTGTCTCTGCTTCTCTGAATTGTAAAAACCATCCCTAGTCCTCCAGGACAATCCTGTGTCCCAGAAGAATCAGAAAAGCACAAGGGTCCATGGTTATTTCATTGGTCCCTGCTTCCCTGAGGAAAGCAGCACTCCATGGCATGGGAGATGCCCCAGCAGTGCAGAGATGGGCATCTCTACCAGGAGCTGTGTTGATCTCAGGAATCACGTTTTGCCCTCCATGGGTGGGCTCCTCAGAGGATGGTGCTCATCTCCAGAGCTCCATTCTCATCCACAACCACCACCTTGACCTCAGTGGCAAGGGTGTTGGAGGTAGCCAGCCCCTCCCGCACTCTCTCAAGGAATCCAAGGACAAAAATATATTATTCCAAGCACTCATTCCTGGAGGCTTTTCCAAATCCCTTGAAGACAACAGTATGTCACTTTTAGGGCTTGGTATGTCTTTCCTCTCCCTCAAGGGTTCTGACCTGCATGGACATCCATCACTCCTATTGCTTGGCCCAGCTCCACATTTCAGACAGCTGTAACAAACCGAGGTCAGAGCAAAGCAGTTATATTCCCAATCCCTCCCTCTGCTCCCTCCTGGCAGATTTAGAAGTTCAGATTTAATCTGAAAGAGGGAAGATGGCGAGGAACCTCAGCAGTTGCAGTTTCTGTAAATGTCAGGATAGAAAGGAGATCTTAGCAAGCTTTAATACACTATGCAAATCCTCAGAGCATGACCATGTGCTACCAGGGCTTTTTATTCCCCTCCATGGTAATTGGAGAGACAGGGATTAAAAAGAAGAGAACAGAACTGGCTGGCTCCACTGCTTTACCAACCATGGTTTGAAGACAATATTGGGACATATTCCACTTCAGGGTCTGTAACGACCTCCAGGTAGAGGTTAGTGTTCTGCTAAAGGCTGCTGGCCAAAGACTTTTGCCTGCATAAGCTATTAGAAAATGTCCAAAGGAAAGCTACAGAGGTGGAGAAGGGTCTAGAGGGGGAAGCCATGAATGGAGTGGCTGAGGTCACTTGGTTTGTTCAGCCTGGAGAAAACTGAGGCGTGACATCACTGGGGTCTGCAGCATCCTCACGAGGGGCAGGCACTGCCCCTGAGACCAGTGACAGAACCCGAGGGAAAGGCTGCAGCTGTGCCAGGGGAGGTTTAGGTTGGATACCAGGAAAAGGCTCTTTCCCCAGAGGGTGGCTGGGTGCTGAACAGGCTCCTCAGGGAACAGGCACAGCCCCAAGGCTGCCAGAGCTCCAGGAGGATTTGGACAACGCTCTGAGGCACAGGGTGGGATTGTTGGGGTGTCATTGTTGGGGTCTCTGTGCAGGACCAGGAGCCAGACTTTGAGGATCCTTGTGGGTCCTCTCCAACTCAGAACATGCCTTGATTCCCTACTTCTGAGTATATCTGGTGTAAGTGCAGGGGGATGAGAGATGTGTGCAAGCATTTGGCTGAAAGCGAGATTGTGCTCCATGGAGACAGGAGGAGGAAGAGGAACTGCATGGTGTCCACGTGTGAAGCTCTGTGCTCCTCTTTCTACAACTGCATGTTTACATTGCTTTTTTTTCTATACATGCTTTTTTTCTTATGGATCAGGAAAGCTCCATCACTTTCCTTTCCTGTAATGATGTTAACCTGATTAAAATTTTTATTGGATTTTAGAAAATAATTTCATACATACTGTTCCCTGGAGCACTGCAGGGTGGAGGGAAGGCAGAGGAGAGAGAGAGAAGAGAGCATATTAAGAATGAGGTAGAAAAGGAAAATATTTTATTTTACACTGAAATGATGTTTCCTGAATGAATAATAGATTAGAAACCTCTTTTCTTTTTTTTAATAGTGCTCTTACAAGTGGCCCTGCAACATACAGGCATGAAAAAGTCAGCACTTGAACATTTTCGACCTATTTCAGTAAAATGCTTTGCCTTCCTCCAGCTCCTGACCCCTTCCACCATCTCTCAGCAGTAAGCAAGCTGTGATTAAGGGGTTGCCAGCACCTGGGAAACAGGCAGAGGCACAAGGATGGACCCCAACCCTCCTGGATATCCACAGCCCTTCCATCAACCAGCCCAGAGCATCCCTTCTAGTCTGACTCCTGGTTTGACTTGATGCTTTAATGTAAGACCAAACTATGTGGAGGTACCCCACTGTCACTGCCCTGTGGGGACAACAGTGTGGGGTCAGTCCCAGGGACTCCTAAAAGCTTCTCATTGATGAAATCACAGGCAGGTCACAAACAGGACACACATCAGGCTCCTGTGCCCAGCCTTGGCCAGTGAATGAGCCTGATGTACCCCAGGGAGCTCATGGAGCAGGGCAGACCTCTGGGAAGCCTGAGGCAAATGAAACATCAGGTACAAAGGAGGATTTGAAAGCAGTGCTTGTCTTGCTGTTTTAGCATTTTACTACTCTTTGCCTTCCTTGCCAAGGCAATGCCCTAGCACTGATTTTTAGGCACAGAATTCCCACTGGAGTTTCACTCAGGTCTCTAGAAAGAAATCAAGTCTTTGCTGCATGAGGAATGTCATGAGGATGATTTAGTTACTCAGTTCCATTTTCATATATTTCAATTAGATAGGAAGCCCCTGGCCCAGGGACTCACTGCTGCCTTCCAGAGGAAGGCAGGCACTCCTGCCACAGGCAGCTTGCACCCTAGGTCCCAGTATCATTAAAAAAAAAAAAAAAAAAGCTTTTCAGGGAACTCAACATTTGCTTCAGTGTCCTTTCAAGAATACCCCCACAGGGCTGGCTTGTTTGGAAATTTAGTTTTCCTGGTGGATTCTTATGAAATAAATATTTCAATGCTGCATCAATGGCTCACCAGAACCCCCCAAGCAGCAATAAGTCTCCGAGCTGAACCTAATGCCAGTTTAGTCTCAGATGACAGCAACAGAGTGAAATCAAGGTGAGAGATAAAGCATGTTACTCTGTGGGCACTGCGTGGCCAGCAGCTGAGACTGTCTGCAAGCCCCTTGCTCTCCAGCTGGTTCTCAAGGTCCCACTGCTGTCTCAGTAACCCTTAATATGTGTTTTGGAATGAGTCTGCAGGGCGAGGGTTGAATTCTTTCCCAGCACCATGTTCTCTAACAAGTGCTGTTTGACATTTCCCCATGGGCTCTGGTTTTATCCCTGCAGTGACTGTTCTGACAGGTTTCATGTCTGACCATCCCTGCAGCCCCTAAATCCTGCCCTGCTGCTACCTGCCTGCCATGGCAGGGACTGCTGGTTTTACACAGGGAGCTGTGCAAAGTGTCCCCTCAGAACACAGGCAAAGCTCCTGACCCCCAGCAGTACTGTGCATCACACCTAGGATTTCAGGGTTGGGATTTCACCTGGTCTCCACAGTCTGCTCTCAGCACCATCCCTTCTGCTCCTTCATCTCCTGCTGTGCCACTATCCCAGGGTGACCATCCGTGCGATTTCAGGATCTCTCTGTCACCCAGCACATCTTTATCTTGACTTCACCACTCTGTGGTACTCCATTCCCACTTGAGCCCCTCCTGGACAAGTGCTCGGGGCAGCAAGGGGAGCCACCACAGTCTGTGCAGGCTGCCCCAACCCAGAGACCAGCAGAGTAGAGATCTTGCAGCAGAAAGGGATTTGCAATGTAGTGAACAGCTAACTGATAAATACTACAGCGAGAAAATTCCAAGCTCTGGATAAAAATGGCTTATGGCATTAAGCTGGGTTCATTGTCCAAGAAATGGAGGGCATCTGTCACTACTATTATATTGCCCCACACCCAGCACAAACCCCTGATTCATTCCCCACTGACTTTTATTTCAAGTTCAAGACAGCGACAAAGAAAAGAAGAATATAAGGCTTCCCCAAGAGAGTGAGCACAGCAATTCCCCAATAGCTCGAGCAGTGTAAGACATGAAAGGGGAGCAGCAGGTCCTGCAAGCAGGCAGAGCCAGCTCCTGCCTTGTGCTGCTGCACAGCTGCCTCAGCCCCAGCCCAAGAGGGGATGAGAAATTAGGGACATTAATTTCTACTCAGTGATGGGCAAGAAGACAAGCCCACAGGCTCTAACCAAACCTGAGTCTTTCTGTAACCCAGTCGTTAATCTTTAGAAAGAAGAATAACTCTCTCCAAATACCCACAGTTTCTTCTTCCTGGTTTGTGATGGCAGATGCAGCCCCTATTTGCTGGGTGACCAGATCATGCACAACCCACAGCTCTAGGAATCTCATCCATGATCTGCAGGCCCACTTCCAGTCCTCACAGCTTCACTTCCTCCCACAGGAGCTCCTGGGAAGCCTGCAGGCTTTGAAGCACACATCTGCATATCAGCAGTGTCCATTCAGGCTCCCTGGAGTGCTGGCGGTGCAGCCAAGGGCAGTCACCAGCTCCCAGGCCGCTGTATTGGCTCATATCTTGTCCCTAAACCACACATGCAGATGGGTTTAAACACATCAATTGATTTCCTAACCTCACATCTCCCTGGGAGGAGGGGCTGGAGCTGTCACAGCCACGTTACGCAGGGCAAACAGGAGAGGCATGAATTTGGGAACGGCTCCCAGAGCAGTGAGGAGGGACAGGTCAACATCAGCTCCCACCAACCCCGGCTGTCAAAAGACATCTTTTTTGGGCATGGATTTGGCAGCCAGTGTGTAAAAGGAGCCTGTAGCCCACACCACAAAACATCATCACCACGAGTAGCATCTCTTGGCCTCCACTGAAGCAGCTGAGCATTAACTGGGTCCCTCAGCGCACAAGGGAGGCTTGTGATGTTGCTGCTTCACCCTGGATAACGAGGGCTTTAATCTCCAGGTTTCCCAACTTAGCACCTTGCCAGAACTAGGACTCATTTTTAGTATTAAAAAATAATGCATATTTATCAAACCTAGTCAGGCAGAGGGAGGGGGAAAACAGCTGGCAGCAGCCTCCCTCTCCCCATCTGACATGTGCTTGCCATTTTTCACATTTTCAACAGCTCTCCAGCTCTAGTCCTTATAATTATGATGAAAAAACCCTCACACTCAACCATAGTGCCTCACAGCCAAGATGCCAATGTGTTTCCACATAAAAGCCTCGTTGCAAAAAATCTAAAATTTCTCAGTGTCTCTGCTTTATTCCCATCCTCCCTTACATCATTGTATTCACATGGCATTCAATTATTTACAAGCATACAAAACACTCCAGCCTGGATTCTCAACTGGTATTAATCAGTGAAATGCCAACTAAATCAACAGAGCTACAAAGACTTGCTCCAGAGAAAGATCTGTCCTGCTGTCCCTGAAGACCCCTTCTTCCCTTCACAGCACACATTGGGAAGGAGAGGATAAAACACAGTTTTGGTAGGGATTTTTTTTCCATTCTCTGAGTCACACAAGCATGTTAATGCCCACACAAAGACCTGCTCCCCACTGCTGACCTACTTCCCATTCATGTGCATACGACACACTCACCTCTCACGGCAGCCCCAGATATTCCTGGCAGCAGCCATCCACAACTAACCCAGAATCCTGTGGCAATAGCAGGAGCTCTGTGCATGGGACAGGCCCCTGGGTGTTAGGGTAACACCCTTGACCTTAACTACACATAAGGCTTTCAGATTATTCAGCCAAGCTTGGCACTTCTTGGAGTTGGTGCAGCATCATCTGTCTCCAGCCTGGTTTTGTGGGGCTTTTTCTCCATCCTTTTCAATGGCAATGCTTCCAAAGAGGCCCAAAACCTTCCCTGGCTGGTGAGCACAGAAGGCTCACAGACAGGATGAGCTCCTTCAGTGATGGTTTCATTTCTGGCTTTACAGCCTCCATCTTACTAATTCAATGAGACCAACAGAGCCCCAGGACACAGAGCACAAATCAGAGAGGCCAATACACGGGAATAGGCTTAGGATATTTCTTCTAAAGCTATGGGACAATCTTCAGTCAAATTATGTTTTTTAGGAACCCCATAGAAAACTAAGCCTTCCATAAGATCAGGGCCAGCACAAACAATCCTTCGCTAAGTCTCTTTTTCAGGACTTTGTGATCACACAAAAATCAGAAACTGACTTCTGAAAGACAATTTTTACTTGAAACTTCACTTTGAATCAGAAGGTGAAGAGTCCATGAGAACATAATAGGAGTGTAAAGAACAGGTCTGGTCCCTCAAGAGCATCTTCACAGACAGGCTGGAGAATCACGTGTGAAATGCTGGGGCGCTGGGCACCTCATTAGAAGACAGGAGATAAATGTCCTCCCTATTACCAGCATGGGTTCACAATCTGGGGCTTCTCCATTCAAAACCAGAAGGCCAATGAAATGCAGGAGATGCACATCAGGTTGGGTCTCACTGCACTGAGCACGGCTTACTCATCCCTCGTGTACCACCACCACAGCACAGAGATGTCACAAGGCCTCCATCATGACTGGAATCATAATATCCATGATTCACATGGAACACTTTTTATACAAAGCAACAAGATAAAAATAAAATGAAGAGGGGAAAACTTAACAAGAAACTTCTTTTATTCCCTACAAGATGGATAAACCAAGATGAATGTAAACAGCTCAACTTGACCCAAATATTTTTTCGTTGCTGAGTAACCCCACAAAAAATGTTGCTATCTCACCAGCATCTGGGGAGATTAGATGGCAGGGAATTTTAAACAAACTTTCACTGTCGTGCCTTGTTTGTGGAATTTCAGACTGGACATGAACCTTCAGGACTTGCAGCACCCCAACTCCCTTCAGGAGGAAGGGCACAGCTGAGGAGGGCAGGAAGCATCTGTTCCATCTCCAGCACATGGACATGCTGTTGACATGAAGGTTTGCATGAAACATTTGGGTCTACAGCTTTCCAAAACCCTCCAAGGGAAGGATGCGGCTGCTCTGCGAAGGCTCCAAGCAGGAAACACAGGCTCAGGCCATGCCTCCAGCAGGACGTGGGAGCAGTCACAGCAGATGGCTGCAAGCCATTTTGGGTGGCAGCAGGCACCCGCTGAGGGGCTCAGACTTTACAGCCCACACTGGCTGTCATATGTTGTGACAGTGGCTCATCATCACACAGGACCCAATTTATAGCATCCTTCATGGCTGTAAGCACCATACTACCTCACACTGCCCCCCATTAGGACAATCATCTTTCCACCAAGCATCTTTTAGCAGCTGGCTATCATATTTGTTGATTTTTTCATGTTTCTGTAGGTGGAAGGAGATCTGAGAGATCATCTGAGAGATTCAGGTATGAGGTGTTAGTCTCATTTGTGCTCCGGAGGTCAGGCCTGCTCAGTCCTTCACTTTCTCCCAACAGATAAGTGCTATCTCAACAACACACAGATGCTTTTAGAGATCACCTTGGCCACTGCTAAACTGTGCAGCATTCCTGCCAAGTGCATCCCAGCAAGCAAGGCTGTGCCTGTGACACTGGGAGCTCAGAACAGGGCAGGTGGGAGATTACAGCTCTGAAAATGGCAGTCCTTCCAGCAATAGCAGCTTTCCTTGGTGAATTTCTCTGGAGAGACTCAGGGAAATGAGAGCAGCAAGGAAAGAAAGGCCTGAGGGTGGCAGGATGGAAATCAGGCTTCCATCATCCAGGGCTCAGAGGGAAGGGATGCCAGTGGCACCTGGCAACAGGCTGCAATGACATAAATGCAGGGCAGAGCATCATTGTGCTCCTGTCATACAGCAGCAACATAAACCCCAGGGCTGTGGCACAATGACCCAGTGAGCCCCAGAGATGGGCAAAGTGGGATGCCTTTGCCAACCTGAGAGCAGGGCTTTCCACCCTGGGAGGGCAAAGTTCTCACAACACTCTAGGACTCTTTGGAAAGCATGGCAGTCCACTCAAAATATGTAGCACCAGCCACATGCAAGTTCATGGACTGGACTTCCTGCCCTTTGAGAGCAATGAATGAGGCCAGTTAACCCCCCTGTCACCAGCAGGAGCAGGACACCCTGAACCACTGCTCTACCTCTCACCCTGGGTCAGTCCAGCCACCAAACTAAAGATTCAGGCAATTTGTTTTGTAAGGGTCCTTAAAATATCAACTCAGCACAAGTATTGCAGCTCCCACCAGGGCTCTGAGGGAGGACAGTCATCCACACTTGTGCTAGGCAACAGTGGTTGCATCCCTTGGATTTATGGAGAATCTGGGATATTTTTAACATTTTGTAAAAAACAGCCACTCAGTGTTTGTTATCTAAACTCCATACAGTCCATGAATTCAGACCAGCCCTACAAGTCCATTTGCTGATGCCCAAGCCAACCTTCTTTCCACGGATGGCTCTGGCCCATTCTGCCTCCCAGATCATGGCAGTTGCATTTTATGCCTCAGGTGATGCATCTTCTCAACAGACATGGCCAGGGAGCTTCCCAGAGGAGGCAATTACAGAAATTGAACTCGCCCAAATGAAAAAAAAAAAAAAAAGCTGAGATTTATGTCAAAGCCTCAATTTTTCTCTCTACTACACCTAGAATCTGCATCAGACCAAAATGCATCAGCGGAAGCAGACTTTGCTCTTATCCAGGTGCTACCTGAGCCTCAGTGGAGGCAGTGCTGGCAGTTCTCTGGGCTAGCCCAGAGGCTCCAGTTTATCAAGATCAGCACAAACCAGTTGTCCTATTTAGACTGAATCAACCAGTTCCATAAAGGAAGTGGTACTGGTTACACCAGTGCAGACTGGAGCCCGGGAGCACCATTTTCAGCCCCGGAAAGCAGAGGCTTCCGTCTGCTCAGAGCCTGCTAAAAAGCTTTGGTTTTCCTGCCCTACCTGGCAGCTACACACACAGTCAGCTCCATAATCCCCAGCAAAGCACATCTCAGCTGCAACTTAATCTGAACTTCTACTTCAGCTCTCACCGACAGCTCAAGTGAAAATGAAAAGCAACTGATAAAAGAAAACCCACAAAATGCAGCAGGTGGTGAGGGGGCCAGAGGCAGGGAACGCGACTGGAAAGAGCAATGCACTGCTAGGTCTGTGGTGGCAAACATTAATTGCTTTTTAAGTATTCCAGTGCTTTCCTTCCCCGGTGGCTGGTAGCTGCAGAATTTCTGCTCATTCTCCAGTGGCTAAGGAGCAGACAGAAGCCAAGAGTGTGTCAGCCAAGCAAGCCCAGGGACTGAGCACCCACAAACTGACCCCACAGAGGACAGCAGGAAGCTTCAGTGACCCTGAGGCTGCTGACATTTTTTTTGAGCACCATTGCAGGGCAAGTTTACCAGGTCACCTCAGCCATCTCTGGGGGAATCTGAACCACTGGTGCTACCTGTGTGAAGACGTATCTTGAGTTTCTACTCTACTCGAGTGCACTATTTGCTTCCAATCAGACACATGGGTAGGAAAATGCATAAACAAAGCAAGCACAGCCCAGATGTTTTGCTCCAGATTCAGCTACATTTCAGAGGCTCTAAAGAACAGAAGAATGACCTTCTCCTCTGCCCTGCTGCCCCCCATGCCCCTGGATCCAGTCACTTCCAGCTCCCAGAGATGGGCCCCACTGCCTGCCAGCATTCCACATGCTATCAACACCCTCCTAACAAAGCTGGCTTTGTGCACCCCTCTGCTGCTTTGTCACCTGGAGAGGCCAGGACTGGTAAAGCAGAGCCATCACCAGGTCCCATGCATCAGCTGTATCATCTACAAATGTCCCCATATCCTCCCTATACCAGAGTCCTGAGCCAGCAACAGGTTTTAGGTTCAGCCCCTCAAGCCTTCAGCAGATCCCCTCCACAGGAATCCCACCCAGCACCACGCATATGATCCCACAGCAGCCACAGAAGAGTAAGTAAATAACCTTTCTTAGCTAGACTTTCCTCCAGATAGATGAGAATTGGTGCTGCCATTTTTGCTGGCATTGTCAGGAGTCACTTTCTGGCACTGCAATGTCTGATGGGAACTCAGACGAAAGGGATGAAGGAAATCATGCCTCATCCTGCCTTTCCATAACCAAGCCTCTTCATGAGGGAGGGAAAAAAGCAGCATCTTTAACACAGGAGAAAGGAACTGCTGCTACAGTAGCACAGACAAGCTCACCTTCCACTTGGCACAGCTGGTCAGCACCCCAAGGGATGTTGTGGGTGGGATGATCTGGGGGCTGAATGCTGTTGGTGCTCCCAAGCAGACAACCAGGAGAATTGTGAGCAAGAGGGAACTGAATCCCAGATCACTCCTCCAAAGGAAGAGGGAAAAGCAAGTCTCCTGAAGCCTGTGGCAGGGCCACATCTGTGGCCACTGTGCCATCAAGCCACTAGGGTGTGACAAAACACCACCAAGGGGACACAGCCAACCACCGGCCCCATCACCATGGGGGTGCTGAGGAGCAAAAAGCCATCTGGGGTACAGGAGAGACACTTCAGGGGCAGTGGCCAACAACACAACACACGTACTGCAGAAAGGAAGCTCTTGTACCTTCACACACGCTGCCCTGCTTCCTCAAAGACCCAATTCCAAGCCCTCCAAAAATCAATGAGATAACAAGGAGATGAGTTGCAGCCAATATGGATTTGTCAAGAGAAAATCACATCACTCCCATCTATCTCCCTCCTCCAAGAGCCTAACAGGCTTTGGGCACAGCATTCCCTATCAGATACCTCCGCTCCAGTAAAGCTTCTGACAGTGCCCAGCGTGCCATTCCCATCAGCAAGGGAAATGTGGTCTTAAGAGAAACAGTGACAGGGCAGGCACAAAACTGCTCAGAGAGCCATGTGTAAAGAGCAGATATCAGCAGCCTCCCTTGCTACAAAGGCAGAGCATATCGACAAACAGGATTTTGTAGGAACCTGTCACACACCTGCCTTCTTCAGAGCTTTCGCTACTGACCTGGATGAAGGAGCATAAAGGAAACTTATTAAATTCACAGGTAGCATGGAGGTTGGAAGAACTGCAGGTTCTTTTAGAAGACAGGATTAGAAAATGTTGGTATCTCAAGAAATCATCCTCTTTTTTCCAGAGCAAATACAAGGGCCAGGTTTTTCTCTCCAGCAGGAATAATCAGTTGTCCAAGAACAAGTGTCCAAATAGAAAGAACAGTTTTTCAGTTGTCTTGCATCACTACTCTTGCGTATCAAGGGTTACTGATGCTGTAAGGAATGGAGGCCTCTTGCCCTTAACCCTATGACAGTTCCATGTAGGGTTCAAGGCATGTTGCATTACGCAGGCATCAGGGATCCCTTCCCTAGCAGCTTGCAAACAGAATCAGAGTAAAGCTCAAAGGCCCAGAACAGGATCAGAAAACATGAATTCCCACTCCCAGGCTGCTCTTTATCTCCTGCATCACTGTCACCTCATTGCAATTGGCACACAGAGTGCCTCTTGTGAGAGCTGCTTTCAGAAGGGAAGGCGTTGCTGTGCCAGCAGCACATCATGCTAATCATGACAGCCAAGCACAGGCTGCATCCGACTGCTGTGCATGCCATACATGTTTTATAAAGTTGTCCCAACTGCCTGCTCAAGCCCTCCCCATAATCAGCTGCACCCAATTCTGCTGGCAAGTGTCCTTCCTCTTCCCTGTAATAATTCACACCATTTTAACCTGTACACTCTGCAAGTCCTCTGCAGAACAAGGACTTCCCATGTCCAGTTGGAGTTGACACTGGAAGCAAGCAAAGCACAACTGCCCCACAAGAATAATGAGCCATCATTTCCAGATGTGGTCTTTTAATGGAAAACCATGGCCAAGTCCCTGCAATGAGTTACATTTTAAGCCTGAAGGGAAGAGACATCTGCAGCCATTCTCCACATGATCCTTGGGCTTTCCCCTTTGACTGCACATTTGGTTTATCATTGTGACGACCTGGTGGGGAACTGGACCTTGCAGCCCTGGGAACTCTGACGTTCCAGGTAAGTTCATTCACTGTCAGAGTAAGAAAGGAGAGTTTCCAAATAAGTGACATTTCTTTTCCTTTGGCAGCAATTGCAGGGAAGACTGCAAAGTAGCAGGGGATTGATGTGGCTCCTGTGGAGGTGACTAACAGAACACAATCCCACAGCTATGGCAGAGGAGTAGACAGCATCGGCCCACACTGCTGCCTTGGTACAGAGACACTTGAGGGAATCCCTGTACCATGCTCCCCACACGTAAATCTCCCAGGGACACATTGTGCCACGCGCTCCAAGAACCCAGAATGGGAAGCAAACCCTTGAAATGACAGCATGAGAATCAGGTCAGGGAAGGGAAGTCAGCATCACATTTCAGGTTCAGAAGTACCCAGTCAGCTGGCAAAACCCCCTCCACTGGAGCACCACCCAGACAACAGGCTTTTAGCACTCTGTGGAGCATGACTGAATGCAGTTTTATCCCTCCAAAATGAAGTCTGAAACAAAGCATTGCAGTAAAAATTAGAGTGAGACTCAAGGTCATCCCAGGGCAGGTCTCTTCATGGTGAGGGTCAAGACAATCCATGCATCAGGAACCTGACCAAATTTAAAGAAAGGTCCAAAGAAGAGACAAAGTGGATGAACTGGCTTGTATTTATTACCGACCACAAAAGACAGCAACAAGCTGTAAAAGCAAGGCATGAGCACCTCTATGATCAGCATCAATCTGTGAGGATCTGCCATCTCTCTCACCAGTACTTACTGTGGTTTCTCTCCTGAAGGATGGGCTATGCACGTACACATCTGTATGCTCTCCTTCAGACTAAAGGCTCACAGCACTGACAACCTTGGCACAGTCAGGTGTGGCTCCACAGTCTGCCATGGCACTTTCTCCTTCAGAAGAGACTGGGCATCATTAACATTGCCAAAAAGCCTGTGAAGCTTAAAGCAGGATTGTCATAGCTTCTGTCATTCTCACAGATGCCAACATCGTGAAGGTGCCCTAGAATTTACACAAGATCAGCTGGAAACTGAATGCAAGGTACAGGCCATGTAAATTCACCTCAAAAACAGCTCTGAGCACTGGAAGGCAGAGTTAGTGTGCCACTGGCACAGTCAGTTCAGTTCTTGGCTTCCTCACATCCCATGCTGACATTAAGTTCCACGTCAGAGCACCTGTGATCCACACTATTAACACCAGCATGTCAGCTCATTCCCGCCTGAGAACAGTGGCACGGCCACAGCTATTCGTGCCTTTTGCCACCTCTCAGCAAGACCACAGCAATCTGACAGGCCTGCAGTGTGTAAGAAGCTCTATCTGAAATATGCTCTGCACCCTGAGTGCTCTGTAATCCCATTACCACACTGGGCCAGACAGCTGCCTCCCAGCTCCAGGAGAAATCTGAGTCAAGGCCTTGGCCCTCATGTCCCCTTGGCCTCAGCAGCAGAGGCAAGGCTGCTTCCCAGGATGGAGTCAGCATGGAACACTGCAGAGTGCCACAGCATCCCAAGGGCTGATCCCATCCATATGCAGCAGAACCTCCTCAGCCCCTGCTGAGCTGTTGCTGCCCAGGGAGCACAGGTTATCTGATATTTCCTGCTACAAACAACTGGGTTTCTTTGTGGTACCTGGTCTGACAGGAATGCACCATGACATGGATTTAAAGGTAATATCCTAGAACATGACTTTCCACTGCAGGCACTTAACCCCCGGGATGACACTGAAATATCCAGACCCTGACAGATGCAGACACATTCACTGTCATGCACAACTCAAATGACAGACACCCTCAGAGCACAGGAAGCTCTGTCTGCAGCCCACGCTACTGGTGAAGAGCTTATAAATTCTATTTCAGCCATATTATTCCCGTTCAGCCATATCAAATTAGCATGGGAGTTGCTTGGTTCCGTTGGAACAGGACTGGGACAGGTTATTCGGGACAGGACAGGTATTAGAGACATGAAAGTGAGAGGTGGGCTCTGCAGTGCAAGCAATGACTGTCATGGCATGAAGTGACAGAAGGATATGGTGTCTGTGCCTCTACTGAGCTCATACAATTCCCCTACAGCTTCACTCCCTCATCTGTAAAGACAAGGATAACTTGGCTCACATATCAAATTCCTATTTGCATCAGCTAAAACGAATAAAGGTCTGGTCCCATGAGGTTCTGATTTACTCTGCTGAAGGTGCCTTATTCTTTTACGACAAGTTAATGGGAGCTGTGGCACAAAGCAACCCACCTTGTTTGGATGTGCTGGAACAGATGACTTATGAAGAAAGGCAGTCTCAACACCTCACCCTGCAGACTCCCAAACATTGCTATAGACCTTTTCTTTACCTGCCTCTGCCAATTTTCACCATGAGCTGTACTGCTTTATTATCACCTCTCTGAAGCTCCTCCACATGCTCCAAGCTCATCCCAGACTACCTAAACACCAGCCAGAGCAGGCAGAGAGCCATTAGCACTGCGGTGCTGTTATTGCTGCTGCCTGGGCTGGAATTAATGCTGCTCAGCCACAGCGCAATGAAAATATTGACTTTCCAGCTAATCAAACCAAATTCCATGAAAGCTACAACTTCAAACTTCAAAAAAATCCATCAATGATTCATAAATATTTGAAAGTGCCAGATTGATTGCATCTGGATTACTGCAGCAGAGGGAACTGAGGTCTGGCTGAGGAGGAGATGAACAAGGCAGCCGCTCAGACCTTGATGTCATGGATCTGTGCTCTGTGCTCCCAGGACTGCATGGACCTCCCCAGCCTCAGTCAGAGGAAAAGCACTATATCCCAGTGCTGTGTTATCCGTGCTGGTACAGCCCCACTTGATCCAGAGTGCCCAGCCCACAGGTACAATGTACCATTCTAGCTGCTGGCCCCATGGAGATTAGAAGCCTAATAACCTGGCTGTTTATTTCTGACTCCAGAATAAAAGAGTAATATAGATATTCCAACCTCCTCCACCCATTGCCTGCCCACTAACGAGGTTGTTGGCATTCCCAGAACATGCCAGCCTTCAGCTGGTCTCCAGGGAAGAAAGGGGATTTGTTAGCCTGGTCTTCCCTCCACCCAGCCCAGCCCTTCCATCTTCATGCCATTCAGCCAGCCAAGAAGGGTTGTTTTATTTTCCCAAGGACCTTTCCAAGAGGAACAAATTCCAGGAAATTATGCAAGATGCAACAAGTAAAAATTATCTATTTTTACTTCACCCCACAGAGAAGCTCCAAATTTTCCCACATAAAAGAAAATTAATCTGCTGTCTAATTCCAACTTGGGTGGGGGAAACCTTTTGGAAAGAAACACAATAAATAGCTTTGGTTGCACTGCAGACAGTCTTTGCTGCACAGAAGTTGGTTTGCAAAACCACTGCAGGCTGCCTTTGTCCTCCAAGTCTCTGGAGTTACATTTGTACACAAAAGAAGCCAGCACAAAGTCCTTGCCTGTGAAACCATATATCCAGCTCTTGAAATCAAGAGGGGAAACAGAGGCCTACAAATCTTACTCTGAAACACAAAACTCTCCTTCATTAGCAACTGATGTGAGGAGAGAGTCCTTCAGGGCAGGGCAGGCAGGTAAGAGAAGAGGACCAAGGCAAGTTCAGGGCAGTGTGTTCAGCCCCATCCCCTCTGACCGCCTCATTCCTCAATGACTGTCCTGGCAGGAAGCACAAATGCTGACTGAAGTGCTCCTGTGATTTCAGCATTCACAGTCTCCCCTCTATAATCCTCTCTGTAATCCTGTAAGCTAACACGGTGCAGCTTCCCACCACAGCCTCTCCCTTGGTGGGAGCACTCACAGCTCCACAGGGTCTGCGGAGAGAGCTGGACAAGCATGGCCTCTGCACCTGCACAAGCCTGGTCTTTGTACAAGACAAGCAGTAATCCCCAGAGGCTGGCAGTACTGCCTGACATTCCAAGAGACCCAGCTTTCCCAGGAGGACTCTATCTACCCCCACATGGAAAGGCACGGGCATGAAAACCTTATTTCACCCAGTCAGGTACCTCATGTCCATGGTGTGCATATACAGTGCAGTGCAGACATGCTGATGGCAAAGGCTGTCTCCCACTAGAAGGGAGAAATCTGCTCCTGATCCTTTATGGAGATCAAGTTCCCAGAGTCTGCCAGCTGCTTGACCACAGGCCCTGACAAGAAGGAAAACATTTAGCTGCCAGCCTTCTCCAATTTCCAATCCCCACCAAGCTCAAGATCTGAGCAAAGAGCCTCTCCCTCCCTGGCACTGAACCACTGGCCAGGGCACCTCAATACTCAAAACACTGCTTGCACTGCTTGATTGCTGGCTGGGGTTAAACCACAACACACTGAAATGAAGAAATTAAACCACGCATTTCTTTCTCGCCACTGAAAATAAACTGAGATCCTAAGATAGTGATTCTAAACACAAGATTAGAAAACATTCCTTGCCCATAAGCTTCCTGGAGCAAGCCTTCCCGTCTTCATTCCAGATAAAGATACCTTTAACACAACTCATTCCAACTGTTGGTTCCTCCCCAAACATCTAAGAATAGTCTCATGCTTTATGTATTTGAAGATTTTTGCCTAATCAGGAAAGAAACAGGATAATCACTTGAAGTAGTTTAGTGAACTAGTTAAGAGTCATGCAAATCTCAACTTTATTTGGCAGGCATGGCACATACCTTGGTCTGACCCTCAGTGCTCATGTAGGGAGTTTGAGGGCAGGGCTGCACCTTGGTCCTGTGCCACTGTGGTGCCAGAGATTGGGGTTCCCATATCACAAACAAGCATCACAACTACCACAACAGTCAGCAAAGCAGCAAACACACCCATATTGCTCTGCCTGAGTTTTCTGCTGCAGCTGCCTTGGCCTGTGACACTGCCTTGTAACAGACTGCATGAGGAAGAGGTCCCTGATAGTGCCCCACAACCAACAGGGCCAGCTGCTTCTCCAGCCCTGCTGCTGCACATGCAAATCATTTCTTGCCACCCTCCACATCCTCACTCTCAAGGTTGAAATTGTTTCTTATGAAAATCAGAGGATCTCCAGTTTAAGAATCGGACTCCAGTTTAAGTAGAAGCTATTTAAAAAGAAACCTGTCCTCGTGAGTTTGCTCATGGAAATCAATGGCATGCTAGCAGATGTACTAAATATCCCCCAAAGTGCACGTGTCAGTACATTTCTTCCTTCAGAGATCATTAATGGCTCATGACCAAGGTCAGGAGTCAAGTCTAAGACTGTGCTGTTGATATAGAGGAAGGCATCTTTGCAGTGACACAGGGCACAACCTGCCCAGCTAATAGACTCACAGGAACTCGACTCCCAGACCTCATCCGTCCCCTAATTTATAAATAATAAACTGCCATTTTAAAGCTGCTGTCTAGGAAGAGTATCCTAAGCCTTCGCCACCCCTTGGAGAGTGCAAACACGACAAGACAACTGAAACACATAGCAGATTAAAACAGTTGTAACTAAAATCAGCTTCAAAGCCCGAAAAAAAGCCAAGCACACCACCAAAATCTTCTGGCCGAGGAAAGGTTTTTCACAGAGAAGGCCTAAAATGGGCAGGCCTGGGACCAGCCCTCCCAGCCTCCACAAGGGAGGGCACTCAGTCACCATAGAGACAAAGCACAGGCACGATTGCTCTTGTCCCCACTCTGCAACCTCTGTCTCCTCCGAGGCTCCGGAGCAGATGGCAAGCTGCGAGCAGGGGAAGTAGGGACTGGTGAAATGCTGCATGTAAATAAGACAGCCAAACACTTTTGCTGTGCCTCGGCAACAGCCGAGCAGGGATATTAAGGGGCTGCTGCAGGCGAGCGGCTCGGCAGCAGTAATGAGCTGGCCACGAGTGACTGATTCCGTGTCAAGGTTGGGCGGTATCGATCAGCTGTGTGGCTGCAGCCCTGCCACTCCGGCAGGGACACCGGCTGATGGATCGCCTGCAAGGCCACGGCACCAGGGGAAGGCAAGAGAGCACAGCGCCCCAGGAGGGGCCAGGACAACGCCCGGACTTCAGGCAGGAGCCATCCCAAGCACTGAGCTTCTGCCTGCTTTCAGAAGCAAACGAGGATGTTCATTTTGCTGCTACCCTGATAGCCTCAAGAGTATCTTTTCAGCCCAAATTCCTATCTGGGTCTGGAAGCAGGGAACAGAGATAGCTTTGCTTCTTTGGAGAGATGTATGATTTGCAGTACAGCAGCCACAGTCCTTTTGGATACTCCCCCCCATGGACAGGGAAGATAAGGCAAAAAGGCAGATGAATGCTGCCATGCTTTGGCACAGGACACACTGGGTCCCATCACTGCCCCAGCCGAGAAACATGTGTTCTTTCAGGAGCCTCACCTTGTTTCCCAGGCATTCAGAGTATCTGGTACTTTGTTTTTTCCTTTATACCTGAGGAATTTTTCCACCTTAAAATCATCTCAGGCAAGGAACCTGTGTATCTCCTGGGCTTAGCTCAGTGTTCCAAGAGAAGGGAACAGCTTTGCACCTCTACCCAAAGCAGTATCGGGTGGTCCCTCCGCACACATGCAAGGCCAAGCCTTCTGCACAGTTACATCAGCACACCCCTGCCCGGGGTGAGAAGAGCCAGAACAACATCCACTTGGATTGCATTATCACAGCAAGGCCTTGATGGGTCTGGGATGCAAAGGGCAGCCTAACAGCATGTGGAGAGCATCCCTTGGAAGAGAAGAGTGTTCCCATTCCTGGTGCTAACTAGTGCACCTCAGCTCAGCTTGCAGGGCCTGGGGGTTTGAGATGAAAGGCCTGCCCAGGATCAGTCATTAGACCAGTCACCAGCAGTTATGGATTTCTCTGGGCTTCTGCTCTTCCACCTCTCCCTTATACGGCCGAAAAAGACTAGCAATAGTCACAGCTCAAATACTCTATTTAAAAGCTGCCTTGAGGACTTGAAGTTAATTTTAAAACTAACTGACCTAAGCTCTCTGCCATAGTACCTCAGGAGGAGTCTGGAAGGGTGGGGTTACTGCTAATGCTTGTCTAGAGAGTGTGTGTTTTACCTCCCAGCTCTTATTTCTCATTATTAATGTCAAGGTTTTTTAACAAAATTTGTCTTGGTCAATTAACTCAGACGGGGATGCTTGTAACATTCCAAATAAAGCCAACCACATCCTGCGCTCAGAAAGATGAGCGAGCATGGCTCAGGAAACAAGGGAATGACAAGGGCAAGGCATGACTCACACCTACCCACTCCCACATCCCGGAAAACAACCCAGCCCACCAGCCTGGCAAGGACACTGAGACACCAACAGGCTCCTGCTCTCCCCACAAGAGTCCTCTTTGCTGTCCCACACACCAAGGCTAACAGCTGCCTGAGGCACAGAAGAGAAAAAGCCTGTTTTGAAGTATATTTGCCCGGTGGATCTATCACAACAAAAGCATCACACAGACACTTGCAATGACACTGTTGCACAGTAAAAATAAAAAGGAGGAATCCTTTTTATAGAAAGGTGTTACTTGTGCATCAAAATATCTCTGGTTTGACTTTTCTCAAATTCAATTACAGTGCACTGAAATTTAAGGTACAGCCAGACCGCCCAGGGCCATGAGGGGCCACCCAGTATCTCTGCAGCTGGGTAAGAATCACACCAGGGAAGCTGGGGCCAATCCCCTTGGCTTTCAGTAGGTACACTCTGCAGTGTCACTTCACATGGTTTTCTTCCCTTGCCTGTATGACCAGTCCTGTGGAATTGGAAGGCAGCGACTTATTGGCACCTAACAGGGATGCAGGCAGAGCTGTATAAATCCTTGACTGCTGAATGAGTATGCTTCCCTTCCCAGAAACACCTCAGGCTGTTCCCAACCAAGAAACATTGTTTCTGTATCAAAGCATCCAAGTATTTCCCTAAACTATGTCATGCCCAAGAGAAAGGATTAGTTCCAGGGAAACCTGGACAAAAAAAAGTAATTTAGAACTTCTTCATAGATCTGAAACAAAGTGTTTTGAGTACCAGAAATTCATCTCTCAGCTGAAAAAACCTTTTACCCAACTCCTCTCGAATTTAGGGTGCTCACAGAAGCTGTACTTTTACATAAATAGAAGTCATTGTACAAATAGCGAGGAAGGATTTTTGAAAGCCGTCATCTGAACTCACCACTTTTTCCAAGGAACCCATTCACAAGTATATTTTTTGCTACAGGAATTATAGCACATGTCATTTCCAACCAGAACGAGCACTACCCATCTCAAATCTGAGATATGGACACAGCAGGCACAAAACCGTGGGTGCCTGGGGCGAGAATCGCCTCCGGCCTCCCCCCAGGCTTCCTCATCAAGTCAACTGCTAATGAGGAGCTTGAACCACCCATCTTAGGGGAGCAGCCCCCATACACCACATGGGCAGGGGCAGACGTTGCCTCAGACTGTCACCTGGAGTGACAGGCACAATGGGACAGGAAAGGGAGGACTCCAGCGAGGACTAAGATCTGTGGATCTGCAAGGGATGAGGCTCACATGGAGAAAAGCAATGTGCTGGTGACCACAATGAGAGCACAGGTAAATGGCTGGTTTAGGTGAGCATTTATTCACACTGCCTCCACAATTTCATATTCCAATCAATGGAATAAGGGATGCTCTACACATTTTGTTTTTAGAGAGATCACCTAAAAGGTCTCAGTAGATGTCAACTCCTGCCAGCCACAACTAGAAATCCCAGAGCAAAGGTCCAGACCATACCACTCTTGGCTATGCAAAGCCCACTAAAATTGCTCCCCCAACCTCCCTGTTCGATGCCAGCCCCTCCAGCAGCTTGTTCCTGCCCTCATGACAGGTTTGCACAGCTCTCTGTGCTGGTACAGCTACCAGCTTTCAGTGGAACCAAAGGAATTACATAGAACTTTCTCGAGCCACCTACACAACTAACCACCACAGCCACACATCTCTGCTCAGAACACTTCCGTATGGTCTCCCTAGTTCAGGATTACCAATCCCAGCAGTATTCCAGCTTTGCACTGCTCACGCCTGCACAGGCCTGTGCTGACTTCTGGAGTGTCTCTCTGCCACAACACACCTCAGTCAGTCCCTTGCAGGGCCACCTCTGTGACATCCCATCCCAAGAAGCAGCCTGCTCACAACTGAACTGCAAACCACATCGGTTCCATTATCTGCACCAGAACACATGAAAAACTGCAGCTAACAAAATAAATAAATGCCAGTCTCCAATTCAGGAATGCAGAAAGAGAATTGCTTTGATTTGCAGTACAAACTCGAAGGAAAGCAAGACTGATTTCTACTAATTAGAATCATAGAATCCCAGTCTGGTTTGGGTTGGAAGAGACCTTCAAGATCGTATCATTCCACATGCCCTACCACAGGCACAGACACCTTCTTCAGGTTCCTCCAAGCCCTGTCTAACCCAGCCTTAAACACTTCCAGGGATGGGGCAGCCACAGCTTCTCTGGGCAACCTGTGCCATGGCCTCCCCAAAATTCTCTCCCTTTCAGCTCATTCAACAGGGATGTAGGAACTACACAGAGCAGAAGAGGAGCTGTAGCTGCTGCACAGCTGTGTCAGGTAAGTCAAGAAACAGCTGAAGCAGGTTACTGTGCTCATCCAGCAGCCCAAGAAAAGAGTTTTCAGGCTAACTTTTCATTAATGAATCCTGCTTTGGGCTGCACAGCCCCACCTGTGCTGGATGGCAGCAGCCAGCTCCCCACATCCTTCCTCAGGTAACTGAGGGCACAGCATCACATCCTGTGGATGTGATCCATCACAGCCCACCTGTACACACAGGCACTGCCTGTGTCCTTCTGCCTGCTGATGCCCAATGCTGCAGATCAGAGGTGGGATCAATACCACACTCCTGCTAAAACCAGTGTTGAGGCCAACGATTTGACACTGACTAGAAACAGAAGTAAAACTGACCTCATCGATTTTCATTTTTCAAGCAAAGGCAGTGAATAAGGTGCAGACTAGCAGTGCCAAGAGCAAAAGACTAATTTGGTGGGGGTTTTCTATTTTTAATATCCACACTCTTGATCCCACAGAGATTTAAGATTTCTTTGGGCCTACACACTTGCGTAAGGCTGTGTGTGCATTTAAGCGACTGTAGGATCTAAGCCCAACTTTTTACTAAGCACTAGGTAAGCAAATTTGCTTAATAGGAATTTTAATTTGCCATTATCCCTTTAAAAATGTATTTGTTCTCTGCTAAATAGTAATAAATTAGCCTAACAGCAATCATTTATATTTCTTTAGCATCTTGGAAGCACCTCAATACATTTTTACCAACCACAGCAGTCCAGTGAAGCTAAAGCAACTGCCACATGTAGGGCTTGGTTTGAAGATGGGGTCTTTGCAGTAGAAAGCTTGGATTTTTCACTAACTCACTGAAAAACATACTTATAATTTCAAGTGGGAGGGAAGACGCACAGGAGCTCTGCAAGAAGAGTTTAATGTGGTGAAAGGAAGAATTCTTTCAGCAGATTTTGTACCCTGCCCACCTACCCACCCTCCCTGACACCAAATATCAGGAGATTCACACACAGCAAGCCCAGCCCTTCCAAGGATGCTGACACAGCCTCCTGCACACCTGGCCTTTGGTACACAGGTACCAGTGCCTGCCCCAACACCACACCAGATCATCCCAGCTCCAGAGGTGGGCACTACTCCCAGTGCAGAGATGCACCAGACTCAGCCCAGGCACAATAGCCAAAGCCTGTCTGTACCCTTAGTGCTGGTTTCAACAGACAAGGACCAATCCTGGAGAAATCTGTTTCGCAAGGACTACAAAGCTTTTATTTTGAGGCTTCCCAAGCTCCCTGCCCACATGTAGAAGGGTATTAGCCCCTGAGAAGGTGCTGGAGAGGTGACAGACACTAACCAGGCAGGCATCTCCAAACTGGAACCCTAAAATGTCTATATTTTGGCACTCCTCCTCTCCACCACAACCTGCAGCATGTATCACAACCCATTTCACTCCCAACACTATCCCTGGAGTCTAACACCGCTGCAAAGGCAGAGAGGGGAAACAACAGCAATGCCTAAAGAGGAACTGAGTCTGATCCAGGGTGGCACAGAAAAAACATGCTACCTCTCCCCAAAACAGCCATGCTGTTGTCCCCTCTCCCCACCACACTGAGCTGCTCACTTGAGTGCAGCTGGATAGTAATGAAGGACCTAAGTGGAAATAGATTTTTTGTTCTGCTTGGCCGTGGACTGCTGGAGCCAGGGTCATTAGCTATGCACGGCAAGCAGGCAGCACTCCCTCATTAGCAGGCCACTCATCTGCTCCAGCCACCTACATTATTGGTTCAAAGGAGTGTGCCCAGCCATTATTGCCTTCTCCAGAAACTCAGCCTAATTGGCTTAAGGAAAGTACAGGTTAAGAGCATGAACAGCTCTGCAGCTAACACAGTTTTGCCAAGTCATGATTTTATGAGTTCAGGGAATTGCACATCCTCAGGTCCTGGAATCTTCAGCACTGCTGCATCACTTTCGGCATCAACTGAAAGGGACAGGATGCTTCTAATCATGATGGCTACAGAAAGAAAGAGTGGTCCTTAAATGGCTGCAAGCCAGATGGAACAAGTTTACACATTTTTTTCTCTTTATTCTTTGAATTTGCAGGCCATGTCCCAGAGAAGAGGCAGTAATATAACTTCCACAAACATGGAGAAACAGGCATGCCTGCTCTGTGCCAAGGAAGCAGCCAGCCCCTGAGCCCCAGGCAGTGAAGCTCTCTTTGTCCTCTGAAGCCACAGCACAGGCAGAGCCCCCCGAGGCCACGGACCCTCTACTCCCAGGCACCAGCCAGCACCTGCAGCCCCCAGCCCACCCCCAACAGCCCAGCCCTGCCTACAGGGCTGGTGCCACTCCATCAATCATCACAATCCAACTCGAGGGGAGGAACAAGGGCTAGGAGAGCCCCTTTTCCAGTCACAACCACCACCATAGTACACCCAGCAAAACGTACCTTCAGTTCCTGAGCCGTTCCTGTTCAAGTAATCAAACATCCATAGGTCTCCTCAGGCTTTTGCAGATCTTTTTCTCCCTTAAAGCTGAAACAGCACATCAGAACCGTTCCCCTAATTCCTCCTTACCAGCACACCTGTGCCCAGCCTACCTCAGCTCCTCTGGTCAGCAAGGTTTATTACCTCGTAACCAGTTCCAGGTGCTGCAATGCTCACCTGCTGAACCACCCTGTTGGTGCCACCTGTTTGCAATTACCAGTGATGAGCCAGGGACATTACTGGTGGGCTACCCCACCCTGGCCTTGCTACCACCTGAAACTTGGGCACTAACGCATCTCAGCTGCCTGCTCCTTTCCAAGCCTCTTGAAAGCCTGACTGGATTTCAACCTTGCAGCTCAAATTCACAGAACTGGTGAGGTTTGCCCAGTTTCCTGGGGCCTGTACTCTAGGCTCACACTCGACTTGGTGTTTGTTAGGGGTTAGGATTTTTCCTTTTGTTTTTCTCTCATAGAATTTTGTCCCATTTGTTGCTAAGAGACAATAACGACCAATACCAGAATTTAAGAGAAAGAAGTGTCCATGAAGGAAGGGGAGGAGTGTACCTGGCTGCACTTCTCTTATCTGAGGGGTTTCTCTAGGGGGGGCAGAGATACAGTGAGATTTGGGCTGGGGAAAAGGGGGCTGGATGCAGATCCTCGCTCTCTTGCTCTCTCGGCATCAGAGGGAAGCAGGCTGCGGTCGCTGTGGGGAGAATTTGCCACCCCTGCGAGGCTTCGTCTCCTGCTGCCTTCTCCTACTGTGAGTGAAGATCTGCTTATGGAAGCCTCATTAACACCCTGCCTCA